>JABXJD010000418.1:192500-457422 GCA_013375575.1 Percina caprodes | reverse complement strand
ACATCACATGTGTCATCACACATCCTCCAGACCAGCCATCAGATGGACATCCACATCAATTCTTTGCACATTTCATAATGTTCATTTTCACATTCATATTGTTCATTAAATCTTTAATTCAACACATGGTTGTGGCGTGGTCCATGCTAGTGAAATGGAGTTCATTTGTTAACTAAGGTTCGGGAGCAGGGCCACGTCTAAACCACACTCTTATCACCAGACAGACCTTACATATACTGTGCTACATGCACAGCCAGGCTTGTGTCTCTGATTGCTTGACCCACACTTTACCTCTCCTTCATCCATCTTCCCCTTCCCTTCCTGCTGCTCATCTCTCTCATGTCTCTTCTAGGTACTGTCTGGGGGTTTGTAAACTATTTGGGCGAAAACTGCTTCTGAGACGGAACCCCACCCTGAGTCTCTTCCACCCGGTCACTGCACATCCTCCAGACCAGCCATCAGACGACATCCAGCAATACACTTGCACATTCATGATGTTCATCTGCACATTCATATTGTTCATTATATCTTTAACTAAAATATGGTTGTGGCGTGGTCCATGCTAGCAGAAATAAATTCAATTTGATTTTGTGAGAATTCACAGATCCTTTTTAATATTTCCCTTCACATTTAAAGGAATATCCATGTATGTGTGCATGCTCAAATATGGTTTCTGGAAAGAAATAAAGGATAAAATATGAATTAGCTCTAAACATGATGACGTTGTTGTTTGAATATGAGTGAAAGTGTGTTTTCATGTACTTACCTGTAAGTGTCTGTGTCTATTTGAAACCATGTATGCTGCCACTTGCCAGATTTTTATCCTGGTTAACAAAGGTTTGAAGTGAATGAATATGCACTCACAATCACACCTGACAAATGTAAATGTGCTGTATTTATATAGAACTTTTCAGTCTTAACAACTACTCAAAGTGTTTTTACATAGTACAGGAACTATTTCACTATTCACACACATTCATACACTGTGGCCGAGGCTGCCGCATAAGGTGCCGGAGATAACTCTCTTTGATTTTACAATCAAGCATCAGTACAAACACGGGCGGTAGCTCTGCCATGGCTGTGTGTGTGTGTGTGTGTGTGTGTGTGTGTGTGTGGTTCTGCAAAGAAATAAATAACATTGTAAAGGCTACCATACACAATGCATAGAATCATATATGTTAGTAATAACAATAAACCCACTATTAATTACATTATCTTAATGCAGTGTAACTACTGTAGCATGTAAATAATGCACCTAAAATACAAACAGGATGTTGTTGTTTGTGTTCTTCAACTGTTACCTAGGTTTACACCTGGCTGTTGATTCATAATGGTGATTGTTGAACCTTGTTCAACAATCGCCATTATATCGAACACCAGCCAGGTGAAAATGTCTTTTATCCAGCCCACCAACACAGAATAAAAGGACCAGGACACTCAAGACAATGTCACCCTCCCATATGTGTCCATTACTGAGGACGGTTTGTCTCAAATGTGCAATGGAAAACAGTTTGGACCTTAACTTCAAGATACTTGACCCTTAAGTTTTCTTTTACAAACTTCTATCAATGCTATCCAGCAAACCAGTACTTGCAAAGCATAGGAAATGACATTGATATGAGTTTGTCTTTCTGTGGACTTGATAGGAAACGTACACTTGTTGCTGTTGTTTTTAAAGAAATTGTACAGTATATTTGTTGTTCATTTTTCATTATGTGCTGTTTGGTTTTTATGTCTGCATTTCAGAACAAAAACCTTCCTTTTATCCTTTTATTAAGCATGTTTTCACATTCACAAAAGTAATTTCTATAACAGAAAACCTTTATTTAAGGGTTTTAATAAATGAAATGCAACAATATAGCACTAAAGATTCTGAATATACTGTATGTACATTTTATTATTGTTATTTATAACTGCTGAATCCTTAAGCAGCTCTTGCAATTTATTTATCTCTTAACTCTTAGTATACATTGTTATGTGTATGTGTTTGTTATTGCACTTGTTTTGCAATATTAATAAAATTGAAGAAAAACGCCTGGCTATCACAGTTTTCAGAATGATCTTACAAACATTTTATTATAAATTATATTTTTATCCTCAACAGATATCACATAAAGTCTTTGTTTATTGTATGTAACCTGTTATTTACCTTCTTCCTCCAAGTTCCCATAAAAAAGCAGCACAATTATTTGGTAAAGACTTTTTGTATCAAACTTTTTGTATAATTAAAGAGTGGAGTGCAATATGGAACTCATACAAGCTTCAACCAAACACATACATAACTTTCTTTAGTTGTTTTACCTTGTATGCTGTTTTAGAGTAATGGTTGAATTGTTAAAGAAATAGGTCAGTAGGCTACTATAAAACAACATCTTACCCATCATGCACCTGCAATTCAAACAGAGGAGGTTCTGACAGTCTAGTTTATAATCTAAGTAGTTATTGCAGACATACTAAAGCATCACTTCATTAGTATGTTATTAACCACTAAAACAATTTGTATAACAGACAATATGAGGTCGCAGCCAGATGTGCTGACTGGTTTAAAATGGACTTGATCTCAGGCTGATTGGATAACGAGGACTCCATGGTTGCTAGGTTTGGTCTCCAGGTGCATCATTCCTATAAGATGAACATTCAAACAAAAACCAAATCTCAGATGGTCAAGAAAAGTTTTCTCTTCACCTTCACTGGAAATTTCTTCCTAATTAACCCTTCCACTGAGAACTGCCTCCATCCCGACTACAACTAAAGACTCCCAGAGACTGACACAGCAAACTTCCATCATGGAAAATGTGAGATTTGAACCTTATGAAAGCCTGCAGTGTTTTTATGCATTTTATTGTCAAGACAGAGTTCCCTGACACTGCTAACAGGCTCTGAGCACACACTCCTGGAGTTGAGAGACATGAAAATATACAAATCATAATTTAACACATAGGTCTAATATTATAGAATGAAATATAAGCTAATATAACAATGGTTTGAAGATAAACTTATATGAATATTTACTTAGAAGGAATTTTATATTTCTTTCCTCATCAGAAGAAGCTAATTAGCTTTAGTTCCTGGCTGCAGCATAAATCCAAATATTATTCATTAAACTAGTATTATATGTATAACATTAAAATACAGCTCATACTTTTGCTACAAATTCAAGAAAAGCTTGGGTTTATTCTTTAGAGTATATGGTTATAGCCTACAAAACAAGAGTTGAGAAATATTAAGAAAATATTTGTCATATGATGAATAATCATGATAATTAGATAAAGGCTAAAATTGTTTGAAAAACTCATGAAAAGATAAAAAGGAGATGATTTTCACTCAGGCTCCATCATTAATTAACATCTCATATCAAACATACAGAAAAATATTGAAGTGGAAATCCAGATGAAATATTAATAATGTTGGACATGGCTGTTGTAACATAATAATTGACACTGGCAGTATTGGACTGCACAAAAATATGCATTGATGAATTAAATCTAAAATTATATATTATTATGTAATAAATTAATAAATTAGGATATTAAATAAATGTAATAAATAAATATGGATTTTTTCTGTACTGCTCATATGTTTACAATAATGACACAAAATAAAAGCGATTTTAAGTGTAGCCATAGGAACAGCATTGAAGCCCATGCACTTCATATATATTCTTAGCAGATGCATGATTTCAAACAGATGTAATATAATAATATCTGCAGCACTAAAGCTCAATATCCATTGACATGACAAGGTCCTGCTTTGTCACCTGACCTGATGCCCTGTCTTGAGGAGATTTGAACTATTCACTCTTCAGTTTTGTAACTGCATGTTGCGTATGACTACATTAATGATTTTAATGGGGCTTCCACAGCAAATCTGCAGCCAGGAGAAATAAAATCCACTTCATTTTATACCAGATGTTGCAACGCTTCATTCTAACATGTGTGTGTATTGCTGCAGGTCAATGCTAAACCACCTGCAAGACCATAACTACTGCAGAAAAAGGAGAACTTCTGCACGCCAGGCAGAGTGTAAGGACGCATGCAGCACAGTGTCCATGCTGCCGTGACGACCAGGTGAGACATCTGGCCAAACTGATCTAGTCCTTAAGAATTAGATAACACAGAGCAGAGTGTATTGATAGAGACACAGTGTCACACTTGCACTGCTTATTGGACACAGTAACTTTTCTGAAGTTCCATCAAATATTCCAGCTGTGTATGCTATGTCCAGCTTTTTGATTTCAAGTCTTTTTGCATGCAGGTGTGTAGCCTAACAAAGGTTTTATCTCTAAAATCTTTCTAAAAATGGACAGACTCTGTGAAGGGCCTTTTAATCTGACATAGTAGTCATCTGTACCAGTATGTTGTTTAAGTCTACTGGAGCCTGACATCCTCTCATGTGTTGCTGACTTTCCCAGGTGCCGACTGTAAGAGAAAGCGCCAGCACTCTGCTCCTGCTGCAGAACTTCCCCGGAAGAGGAAGCGGACCTCTGTGGCTCGTCCTTCCAAACCTTCTGCTGTGAATCCAGCTGCTGGAGAGCCAGAGGTGTTGGACTGGGATGCCACTCCTCAGCCTTCCACCTCAGCTGCTGACATTCGAGTTACTGAATTTGGTGGCAAAGCCTCGGACCCCACCTGCTGACCTTCCAGTTCCTTCCACTGCTCCACTGCACCACGACAGCCCTCTGCAAATACACAACCGCTCAGTAGAAGAGTACCAGCAGATCTACCATGAAGTTGTAGATGATATGCTGAAGTATGTCTTGTTCAAATCTATTACACAATATAACTTTTAAATCATGTTTTTCATTCTGATTTCATTTCTGTTTCTTCCGCTCCTCACAGGTACAAGAGTGGCAAGATGCGTCCCTACAGTTTAGCGCTCGGACGTCGCATCAAGCAGAAGCTGTGGGAAAGGCTGGATCGTCCCACATTCACAGAATCAGTGGCTGGAGACAGCCGGGTGCATGTGGGCGTCTCATACGGGGTCGGGGTCTGTCCTCCACTTTATGATGTGGATATCACGGGAGAACCTAGTCCCAAAACACTCCCAAAGATCAGAGCGAAGAACTAAAATGAAATATTATCATTTTAGTTCAATGACATTACGTCTGCAAATAATATTGTAGATGAACTTTAAGTGTTATAGATTTAAGTTTAAGTGTTGTAGATTTAAGTTTAAGTGTTATAGATTTAAGTTTAAGTGTTGTAGATTTAAATTTTAGTGTTATAGATTTAAGTTTAAGTGTTGTAGTTTTAAGTTTAAGTGTTATAGATTTAAGTTTAAGTGTTATAGATTTAAGTTTAAGTGTTGTAGTTTTAAGTTTAAGTGTTATAGATTTAAGTTTAAGTGTTATAGATTTAAGTTTAAGTGTTATAGATTTAAGTTTAAGTGTTATAGATTTAAGTTTAAGTGTTATAGTTTTAAGTTTAAGTGTTATAGATTTAAGTTTAAGTGTTATAGATTTAAGTTTAAGTGTTGTAGTTTTAAGTTTAAGTATTATAGATTTAAGTTTGTGTTATAGATTTAAGTTTAGTTGTAGATTTTTAAGTGTTGTAGATTTAAGTTAAGTGTTGTAGATTTAAGTTTAAGTGTTGTAGATTTAAGTTTATGTTATAGATTTAAGTTTAAGTGTTATAGATTTAAGTTTAAGATTTGTAGATTTAAGATTAAGTGTTGTAGTTTTAAGTTTAAGTGTTATAGATTTAAGTTTAAGTGTTGTAGTTTTAAGTTTAAGTGTTATAGATTTAAGTTTAAGTGTTGTAGTTTTAAGTTTGCATTATAGATTTAAGTTTAAGTGTTATAGGTTTAAGTTTAAGAATTGCAGTTTTGCTGTAAGTATTATAGTTTAAGGTAAGTATTATAGTTTAAAGTTTAGGTTTTGTAGTTTTCAGTTACATATTGCAGTTTTAAGGTAAGTATTCTAGTTTTAAGTATTGTATTTCTAAGTTTAAGTATTGTATTTTTAGTTTAAGTTTTGTAGTTTGAAGTAAGAAGTCACACCGCTGAAAACGATCTAGTTTTTAAATCAGTCCATGCAGCCTCTGTTAACTCTCTTTAATCCAGCTCTCCAGATTGCCAGCAATCTGCAGCTGCAGCTTTTCTGCAAACTGCAACGCCACCTCCATGTGAAGATTCTCCCAGACACCTTCAGCTCCAGCTACAGCCTCTTCCAGCGACCTGCAGCTCCGCCTACTCTCCTATTTCCATGTAAAGACTCAGAGAAAGAGCGGGGCCAAAGATACAATCGTAAATATAACCTTTCAGATAACCTGCAAAAACATAACTGTAATAATAACAGAAAGCCTGGGCTGAAACATTAAGCTGCTTTTCTGTTGACATTATTTTACTTCTTACTTCTAACTTCTTCTTACAGGTATTTCCATGTATCCTCCAAGTTTTGTGAAAAAAGAGCACAGACCCATAAACATAAACCTGACTGTGATGCTGAACTTCATCGACCAGAAAGAGCTCTTCTTCCTCCCACTAGTTCTAACTCTAGGTAGTGTGGATAAGGTCAATGTATAGCAGTAGGATACATTTTTGTAATGTGTCATTGTCTAACCATGTCTTTTAAGATAATTTATGAATGCATGTTAGAAACCATCAAGTCTGTAGACATCATTAGGTGAAAACAGGTGTAAACTAAAAGACAGGAATTCAAATGTGAGAGTTTCTGTTCTGAATGTCAACTATTTTACAATTGAGTGACTGGAATGGGGATTTGATGGAGGTTCATGATGAATAATACAACAGATTATCCTCATTTTTGTCTCCAGGCCCTGTTGGATTCCAAAGACTTTCAGACCTACCAGGAGCTGATCAAGAGCCTTGAGAGCAATTTCTTTGACAAGAGCTGTGCACCAGAGATGCTTTTTCCTCCTCCACATCCTCTACGTTCCCCACCAACCTGATCCTCTCCCAAACTAAAACAACACATCATTAAAGGTCTGACGGATGCAGAGGCGCTCCGCCTGCCGTTCCTGTTACGTCCTACTACGTCCTGCTATGCTGCTACACCCTGTAACGCCCTGCAGTGCCCTGCTACACCATCAACTACTACAACTACTATTTCTAGTCAGAGTTCCATTATCTTTGTTCACTGATCACTGTTCATCACACCCCAACTGGCACCATCAGACTCGCCTACCAAGAGCCTGGGTCTGTCTGAGGTTTCTCCCTAAAAGGAGTTTTTCCTCGCCATCGTTGCATTAAATGCTTGCTCTTGGGGAAATTACTGGAATTGTTGTGTCATTTAAATTACTCTGTAAATATGATTTAGACCTACTTCTGTAAAGTGCCTTTAGATAATGCTTGTTATGATTAGATATTATAAATAAAATCAAATTGGATTAAAATGAATTGAAAACGACAGCCACTTAGCTCGCACTATTACTGTGAACTTATAAGCCTTTGCACTGTTGCGCAATAAAGTTCACTAATCAATGCAAGTCAAACCTTCTCATGATCATTCTTCAGAGCTGCCATGTCCTTTCTGGCCTCAGAGAACTCTCACACCTCCATGCCTTCATCTACACACCAGTGAACACAGGCACGCATAGTGTACATTGTACACATGTATTTGTACTTTGTTCCCATCTCTGCCCAGAGCTGGACAGAGGCCAGGACAAACGGGTTATATGCATATACAGTATATTTGTTGTCTCAGAGCTGTTGTTACGCTGTTATCAGGGTCCTTAAAGTTGTAGCAGTGCTGCATCATCCCCATGAAATAGTTGTTTGCGATCACCAAATTCCCCGCTCATGCTTTACTCAGGAGCACCTCGGTGTAGTCAATCCAGCATAATAACCTGATTCATAGAGTGCAGACTGTCCTAACCTGGTGCTGGACGACTGTAAATATAGCAGTGAAGAAATCTGAATGTTTAATATGCCTTACTGAATTATTAGAAAGAACAATACAAACTTATTTGTTGCAGCAAAGGAGGAGATTGCTTAAATGATCGTGTGGTGGTCCATAGTTAGGATAAAGATAAGATTGGTACAGACACTGATAAGTATAAAAGTTGCTTAAGCTTAACACAAAATAATCATAAAGCAGCTCTATCAGTCGTTGTACATATTGAGTAATAGAGCATATGTTGAAGGACAATATAAGCATGCTTCTGACTGTAACAAGTGTAATTTAAGATCCTGTACCACTAATTTAAAATGAACACTGCAAAATCTTAATCTTACTTTAATTTGACAAGCATTTGGGTGTATTTAAGGGGTTGATTAAACAGTTTTCATACTAATAAATAAGGCTAAGTGCTTTAGAGTTTTCAGAAGCAAGACATGTTGAGGAGTTTTTATATTAATATCTGCACATTAACAGCGGAAACACTACATAACAAGCTACTTCACTTACATCACTGGGACACTCACCATAGCTGCTCTGCTGGCTCTGTAGTGGATCTCCACATCATCCTGACTGCTGAAATGAAGGATGATGTCTTCTGGACCTACAAAAGAAGGGAGGCACAGAAAGGTGAAAACGCAACTGCAAGGTTTTATTAATAATTAGTCTCGCTTGCCCGACCTTCCTCACAGTGTTGCAGAGGAGGGTCTGGATAGTCCACACAGTATTTCTGGATGGGAGAAAAACGTGCTCAGGTTTATTGGCATTTTTTAAACCAATCAAAATCATCTTGACGGCGCTAGACACTGTGTCGCTGCAAAATAGTGGGGAAGGAACATGTGTACGTTTAAAAGTTGTTTTAGTCGGCAACAGAAAACTCAGACTGGACAGATAGTCTAGCTATCCTGCAGAGACCTGAGGAGCAGTTAGGCCTTACCATAGTCCTCATAAATCCACCGGAGTTTAGAATTTCAACACAAAGAAACAAATACATAAGTTGTTGATTGCGTTATGAGTCTATTCTTCACCATCATCATCACCCTTATCTTTGATTAACTGCTCCATGTAACTTGACTTGCCATCCATAATCATTCTAAGGCCTTACACTGTACTTTTAACTATATGAAAATACACAAAACAAATTAGGAAAGCCACAGATCCTCTGAATGCCCTACGTCTTTAGTTTTTGGTTGTAAAGTTTCCTGAGGCTGTGATTATCCCAGGGGCCATAGCAGGTCACTTTATACAGTGAGATCAAGTTTTAATGAATGGTCTAAATACAATAAAATGGCCACTATGCATCACACCATCAACACACATGAATACAATTGGGCTCATTAAATCCACGAGTCTCAGCTTTCCGTCATGACCAGTTGATGCAACTCCAAGACTCAAAGTTTAGGAGCCCAGAATACAGAAATAT
Organism: Percina caprodes; assembly: GCA_013375575.1. NCBI lineage: Eukaryota > Metazoa > Chordata > Actinopteri > Perciformes > Percidae > Percina > Percina caprodes. The sequence goes on along the minus strand of JABXJD010000418.1, from coordinate 448,144 downwards.
TCAAAACACATTTTTGGAATAGGCAAACACATCTGTACTACATGGAACAAGAGGCATGGTTTCTGCTCCAAGCTGCATGGGATTAGCATGAAGTGGACATGTCTGTAAAGAGGAGGCTCATGGGTAACCAAAGATTCTAATTTTATTCAGATATCTTGAGGTCAGAGGTCAAAGGACCCCTTTGAAAATGTCCTCGCTAACCCATGGAGCAATATTTAGCCCTTCCCAGTAAACTGGCATGGCATGGTGCCTCCATGGATGTCTTACGAGAAGGGGACCACTGGATTTTTCAGATCGCCTAGATCATATAATACCACTACCTTAGCTCAAGATTTGAACAAAATGAATAAAAACGGCTGAGTTCACCAAATACCTGCAGCAGTATTTGATACATTAAAAATATCTGTGAATTAACAGTTGCATGACTGTATATTTTAACAGACATTGTCCAGAGAAAGTGATTCACAATTATATTTCTGTTTATTTACATTTAACTGCGTATGGCTCCAACAACTAGCTAACGTAATTAACAGATGGCTAGTTAACTAGCTAGCTAGCTATTTGCAACACCGATATTGTAAAGTATTAACCAGCACTTGGAATAGTGAAAGTCAAAAGGGTAAAAAAGCTTTAAATTGGGCTAATTGAAGAAAAGATTTCTATACTATTTTTTTCTATATTATTTCTAAATGTCTATAGATACTAACTGAGTAACTTTGTCTGAGAGAATTTTAAATAACAGAACATTTTTAGTATTTTTACTATAGCTACACACTAGATTTCTGATTTCTTTGATTTTGATATTTAATGGACTCTACTGCCTGCCGTGCATGGTTAGTTCACTAGGAGGCAGATAACATGTCTATCAGATGGTATCAGATTGCATACAACAGGTTTTTCTGGAAAGTATGTGGATGACATGAAAGAAAGTTGTGTATCAAATATGACACAAACGGCGTTACAGCGCTAACCTTGTGGTGTTGTTTTTTGTTGCTTGGGTCCAACTACAATATCTAAAAAATACAAACCTGTTTTTATCGACAGTAGGCCTATTAAAAACAAATCTGTATTTTTCCTGCATTTGTTTAACATTAATATTATATTTGTAAAAGGATTTCATTCAGAAGGCTTTCTAATGCTCTGCTGTTTTACGTAACCTGATGTTTAGATTTATATGTAGGCGATCTACGCCAGACAATGACGTAGGCTAATTGCTGTTTTGGCTAACCCTGTACGCAGCTTACAGAGTGGAACCATTGGCCAACATGTCTGTATGAACATTGTGGAAGGTCTTGTATTTTTGTATTCTTATGTTTTCTCTGTTTCTTTTATTTATTGTGATATGGATCCCGTGGGTCTGCAATAAATAAATATATATAAAATGAGTTATTCTTTTGTCTCTTTATAATATCCTTGTTGCCTAAAGACAATTTGCTGTTTCCCAAAAGGTGTGATGATGATATTGCTTAAAGTTAACACTGACCCATTTGTTTTCCTCCTTAACCTTATATGACACCATTTCAGGGGAAAATGTCTTTTATCCAGCCCACCAACACAGAATAAAAGGACCAGGACACTCAAGACAATGTCACCCTCCCATATGTGTCCATTACTGAGGACGGTTTGTCTCAAATGTGCAATGGAAAACAGTTTGGACCTTAACTTCAAGATACTTGACCTTAAGTTTTCTTTTACAAACTTCTATCAATGCTATCCAGCAAACCAGTACTTGCAAAGCATAGGAAATGACATTGATATGAGTTTGTCTTTCTGTGGACTTGATAGGGAAACGTATAACTTGTTGCTGTGGTTTTTAAAGAAATTGTACAGTATATTTGTTGTTCATTTTTCATTATGTGCTGTTTGGTTTTATGTCTGCATTTCAGAACAAAACCTTCCTTTTATCCTTTCATTAAGCATGTTTTCACATTCACAAAAGTAATTTCTATAACAGAAAACCTTTATTTAAGGGTTTTAATAAATGAAATGCAACAATATAGCACTAAAGATTGTGAATATAACTGTATGTACATTTTATTATTGTTATTTATAACTGCTGAATCCTTATGCAGCTCTTGCAATTTATTTATCCATTAACTCTTAGTATACATTGTTATGTGTATGTGTTTGTTATTGCACTTGTTTTGCAATATTAATAAAATTGAAGAAAAACGCCTGGCTATCACAGTTTTCAGAAATATTTTACAAACATTTTATTATAAATTATATTTTTATCCTCAACAGATATCACATAAAGTCTTTGTTTATTGTATGTAACCTGTTATTTACCTTCTTCCTCCAAGTTCCCATAAAAAAGCAGCACAATTATTTGGTAAAGACTTTTGTATCAAACTTTTGTATAATTAAAGAGTGGAGTGCAATATGGAACTCATCAAGCTTCAACCAAACACATACATAACTTTCTTTAGTTGTTTTACCTTGTATGCTGTTTTAGAGTAATGGTTGTTGAAATAGGTCAGTAGGCTACTATAAAACAACATCTTACCCATCATGCACCTGCAATTCAAACAGAGGAGGTTCTGACAGTCTAGTTTATAATCTAAGTAGTTATTGCAGACATACTAAAGCATCACTTCATTAGTATGTTATTAACCACTAAAACAATTTGTATAACAGACAATATGAGGTCGCAGCCAGATGTGCTGACTGGTTTAAAATGGACTTGATCTCAGGCTGATTGGATAACGAGGACTCCATGGTTGCTAGGTTTGGTCTCCAGGTGCATCATTCCTATAAGATGAACATTCAAACAAAACCAAATCTCAGATGGTCAAGAAAAGTTTTTCTCTTCACCTTCACTGGAAATTTCTTCCTAATTAACCCTTCCACTGAGAACTGCCTCCATCCCGACTACAACTAAAGACTCCCAGAGACTGACACAGCAAACTTCCATCATGGAAAATGTGAGATTTGAACCTTATGAAAGCCTGCAGTGTTTTTATGCATTTTATTGTCAAGACAGAGTTCCCTGACACTGCTAACAGGCTCTGAGCACACTCCTGGAGTTGAGAGACATGAAAATATACAAATCATAATTTAACACATAGGTCTAATAATATAGAATGAAATATAAGCTAATATAACAATGGTTTGAAGATAAACTTATATGAATATTTACTTAGAAGGAATTTTATTTTATATTTCTTTCCTCATCAGAAGAAGCTAATTAGCTTTAGTTCCTGGCTGCAGCATAAATCCAAATATTATTCATTAAACTAGTATTATATGTATAACATTAAAATACAGCTCATACTTTTGCTACAAATTCAAGAAAAGCTTGGGTTTATTCTTTAGAGTATATGGTTATAGCCTACAAAACAAGAGTTGAGAAATATTAAGAAAATATTTGTCATATGATGAATAATCATGATAATTAGATAAAGGCTAAAATTGTTTGAAAAACTCATGAAAAGATAAAAAGGAGATGATTTTCACTCAGGCTCCATCATTAATCAACATCTCATATCAAACATACAGAAAATATTGAAGTGGAAATCCAGATGAAATATTAATAATGTTGGACATGGCTGTTGTAACATAATAATTGACACTGGCAGTATTGGGCCGCACAAAAAAATATGCATTGATGAATTAAATCTAAAATTATATATTATTATGTAATAAATTAATAAATTAGGATATTAAATAAATGTAATAAATAAATATGGATTTTTTCTGTACTGCTCATATGTTTACAATAATGACACAAAATAAAAGCGATTTTAAGTGTAGCCATAGGAACAGCATTGAAGCCCATGCACTTCATATATATTCTTAGCAGATGCATGATTTCAAACAGATGTAATATAATAATATCTGCAGCACTAAAGCTCAATATCCATTGACATGACAAGGTCCTGCTTTGTCACCTGACCTGATGCCCTGTCTTGAGGAGATTTGAACTATTCACTCTTCAGTTTTGTAACTGCATGTTGCGTATGACTACATTAATGATTTTTAATGGGGCTTCCACAGCAAATCTGCAGCCAGGAGAAATAAAATCCACTTCATTTTATACCAGATGTTGCAACGCTTCATTCTAACATGTGTGTGTATTGCTGCAGGTCAATGTGCTAAACCACCTGCAAGACCATAACTACTGCAGAAAAGGAGAACTTCTGCACGCCAGGCAGAGAGTGTAAGGACGCATGCAGCACAGTGTCCATGCTGCCGTGACGACCAGGTGAGACATCTGGCCAAACTGATCTAGTCCTTAAGAATTAGATAACACAGAGCAGAGTGTATTGATAGAGACACAGTGTCACACTTGCACTGCTTATTGACATCACATATTCCAGCTGTGTATGCTATGTCCAGCTTTTTGATTTCAAGTCTTTTTGCATGCAGGTGTGTAGCCTAACAAAGGTTTTATCTCTAAAATCTTTCTAAAAATGGACAGACTCTGTGAAGGGCCTTTTAATCTGACATAGTAGTCATCTGTACCAGTATGTTGTTTAAGTCTACTGGAGCCTGACATCCTCTCATGTGTTGCTGACTTTCCCAGGTGCCGACTGTAAAGAGAAAGCGCCAGCACTCTGCTCCTGCTGCAGAACTTCCCGGAAGAGGAAGCGGACCTCTGTGGCTCGTCCTTCCAAACCTTCTGCTGTGAATCCAGCTGCTGAAGAGCCAGAGGTGTTGGACTGGGATGCCACTCCTCAGCCTTCCACCTCAGCTGCTGACATTCCGAGTTACTGAATTTGGTGGCAAAGCCTCGGACCCCGCCTGCTGACCTTCCAGTTCCTTCCACTGCTCCACTGCACCACGACAGCCCTCTGCAAATACACAACCGCTCAGTAGAAGAGTACCAGCAGATCTACCATGAAGTTGTAGATGATATGCTGAAGTATGTCTTGTTCAAATCTATTACACAATATAACTTTTAAATCATGTTTTTCATTCTGATTTCATTTCTGTTTCTTCCGCTCCTCACAGGTACAAGAGTGGCAAGATGCGTCCGTACAGTTTAGCTCGGACGCCGCATCAAGCAGAAGCTGTGGAAAGGCTGGATCGTCCCACATTCACAGAATCAGTGGCTGGAGACAGCCGGGTGCATGTGGGCGTCTCATATACGGGTCGGGGTCTGTCCTCCACTTTATGATGTGGATATCACGGGAGAACCTAGTCCCAAAACGCTCCCAAAGATCAGAGCGAAGAACTAAAATGAAATATTATCATTTTAGTTCAATGACGTTACGTCTGCAAATAATATTGTAGATGAACGTTAAGTGTTATAGATTTAAGTTTAAGTGTTGTAGATTTAAGTTTAGTGTTATAGATTTAAGTTTAAGTGTTGTAGTTTTAAGTTTAAGCATAGATTTAAGTTTAAGTGTTGTAGTTTTAAGTTTTGTTATAGATTTAAGTTTAAGTGTTGTAGAGTGTTATAGTTTTAAGTTTAAGTGTTATAGATTTTTAAGTTGTAGTTTTAAGTTTAAGTGTTATAGATTTAAGTTTAAGTGTTATAGATTTAAGTTTAAGTGTTATAGATTTAAGTTTAAGTGTTGTAGTTTTAAGTTTATGTTATAGATTTAAGTTTAAGTGTTGTAGATTTGTTTAAGTGTTATAGATTTAAGTTTAAGTGTTGTAGTTTTAAGTTTAAGTGTTATAGATTGTAAGTGTTATAGATTTAAGTTTAAGTGTTGTAGTTTTAAGTTTAAGTGTTGTAGATTTAAGTTTATGTTGTAGATTTAAGTTTAAGTGTTGTAGATTTAAGTTTATGTTGTAGATTTAAGTGTTATAGATTTAAGTTTAAGTTGTAGTTTTAAGTTTAAGTGTTGTAGTTTTAAGTTTATGGTATAGATTTAAGTTTAAGTTTTATAGATTTAAGTTTAAGTGTTGTAGTTTTAAGTTTAAGTATTATAGATTTAAGTTTAAGTGTTATAGGTTTAAGTTTAAGTATTGCAGTTTTAAGGGAAGTATTATAGTTTTAAGGTAAGTATTATAGTTTTAAGGTAAGTATTATAGTTTAGTTTAGGTAGTGTAGTTTTCAGTTACATATTGCAGTTTTAAGGTAAGTATTCTAGTTTTAAGTATTGTATTTCTAAGTTTAAGTATTGTATTTTTAGTTTAAGTTTTGTAGTTTGAAGTAAGAAGTCACACCGCTGAAAAACGATCTTGTTTTTAAATCAGTCCATGCAGCCTCTGTTAACTCTTTAATCCAGCTCTCCAGATTGCCAGCAATCTGCAGCTGCAGCTTTTTCTGCAAACTGCAACGCCAACTCCATGTGAAGATTCTCCCAGACACCTTCAGCTCCAGCTACAGCCTCTTCCAGCGACCTGCAGCTCCGCCTACTCTCCTATTTCCATGTAAAGACTCAGAGAAAGAGCGGGGGCCAAAGATACAATCGTAAATATAACCTTTCAGATAACCTGCAAAAACATAACTGTAATAATAACAGAAAGCCTGGGCTGAAACATTAAGCTGCTTTTCTGTTGACATTATTTTTACTTCTTACTTCTAACTTCTTCTTACAGGTATTTCCATGTATCCTCCAAGTTTTGTGAAAAAAGAGCACAGACCCATAAACATAAACCTGACTGTGATGCTGAACTTCATCGACCAGAAAGAGCTCTTCTTCCTCCCACTAGTTCTAACTCTAGGTAGTGTGGATAAGGTCAATGTATAGCAGTAGGATACATTTTTGTAGTGTGTCATTGTCTAACCATGTCTTTTAAGATAATTTATGAATGCATGTTAGAAACCATCAAGTCTGTAGACATCATTAGGTGAAAACAGGTGTAAACTAAAAGAAAGGAATTCAAATGTGAGGTTCTGTTCTGAATGTCAACTATTTTACAATTGAGTGACTGGAATGGGGATTTGATGGAGGTTCATGATGAATAATACAACAGATTATCCTCATTGTTGTCTCCAGGCCCTGTTGGATTCCAAAGACTTTCAGACCTACCAGGAGCTGATCAAGAGCCTTGAGAGCAATTTCTTTGACAAGAGCTGTGCACCAGAGATGCTTTTCCTCCTCCACATCCTCTACGTTCCCCACCAACTCCTGATCCTCTCCCAAACTAAAACAACACATCATTAAAGGTCTGACGGATGCAGAGGCGCTCCGCCTGCCGTGCCCTGTTACGTCCTACTACGTCCTGCTATGCTGCTACACCCTGTAACGCCCTGCAGTGCCCTGCTACACCATCAACTACTACAACTACTATTTCTAGTCAGAGTTCCATTATCTTTGTTCACTGATCACTGTTCATCACACCCCCAACTGGCACCATCAGACTCCGCCTACCAAGAGCCTGGGTCTGTCTGAGGTTTCTCCCTAAAAGGAGTTTTTCTCGCCATCGTCGCATTAAATGCTTGCTTGGGGAAATTACTGGAATTGTTGTGTCATTTAAATTACTCTGTAAATATGATTTAGACCTACTCTCTGTAAAGTGCCTTTAGATAATGCTTGTTATGATTAGATATTATAAATAAAATCAAATTGGATTAAAATGAATTGAAAACGACAGCCACTTAGCTCGCACTATTACTGTGAACTTATAAGCCTTTGCACTGTTGCGCAATAAAGTTCACTAATCAATGCAAGTCAAACCTTCTCATGATCATTCTTCAGAGCTGCCATGTCCTTTCTGGCCTCAGAGAACTCTCACACCTCCATGCCTTCATCTACACACCAGTGAACACAGGCACGCATAGTGTACACATTGTACACATGTATTTGTACTTTGTTACTCCCATCTCTGCCCAGAGCTGGACAGAGGCCAGGACAAACGGGTTATATGCATATACAGTATATTTGTTGTCTCAGAGCTGTTGTTAAGCTGTTATCAGGGTCCTTAAAGTTGTAGCAGTGCTGCATCATCCCCATGAAATAGTTGTTTGCCAATCACCAAATTCCCGTCTCATGCTTTTTACTCAGAGCACCTCGGTGTAGTCAATCCAGCATAAATAACCTGACTATCAGTGCAGACTGTCCTACATGGTGATCGTATCTCGTCACTACTAATAGCAAGTGAAGTAAATCACTGCAATGTTTAATATGCCTTACTCGAATTGATTGAAGACAAGAACAGGTACAAACGTTATTGACTTGCAGCTAAAGGAGTAGCATAATAACCTGATTCATAGAGTGCAGACTGTCCTAACCTGGTGCTGGACGACTGTAAATATAGCAGGAAGAAATCTGAATGTTTAATATGCCTTACTGAATTATTAGAAAGAACAATACAAACTTATTTGTTGCAGCAAAGGAGGAGATTGCTTAAATGATCGTGTGATGGTCCATAGTTAGATAAAGATAAGATTGGTACAGACACTGATAGTATAAAAAGTTGCTTGCTTACATAAATAATTCATAAAGCAGCTCTATCAGTCGTTGTACATATTGAGTAATAGAGCATATGTTGAAGGACAATATAAGCATGCTTCTGACTGTAACAAGTGTAATTTAAGATCCTGTACCACTAATTTAAAATGAACACTGCAAAATCTTAATCTTACTTTAATTTGACAAGCAGATGGGTGTATTTAAGGGGTTGATTAAACAGTTTTCATACTAATAAATAAGGCTAAGTGCTTTTAGAGTTTTCAGAAGCAAGACATGTTGAGGAGTTTTTATATTAATATCTGCACATTAACAGCGGAAACACTACATAACAAGCTACTTCACTTACATCACTGGGACACTCACCATAGCTGCTCTGCTGGCTCTGTAGTGGATCTCCACATCATCCTGACTGCTGAAATGAAGGATGATGTCTTCTGGACCTACAAAAGAAGGGAGGCACAGAAAGGTGAAAACGCAACTGCAAGGTTTTATTAATAATTAGTCTCGCTTTGCCAGACCTTCTCTACAGTGTTGCAGAGGAGGGTCTGGATAGTCCACACAGTATTTCTGGATAGAAAACGTGCTCAGGTTTATTGGCATTTTTTAAACCAATCAAAATCATCTTGGACGGTGCTAGACACTGTGTCGCTAAAATAGTGGGGAAGGAACATGTGTACGTTCAAAAGTTGTTTCAGTCCAACAGAAAACTCAGACTGGACAGATAGTCTAGCTATCCTGCAGAGACCTGAGGAGCAGTTAGGCCTTACCATAGTCCTCATAAATCCACCGGAGTTTAGAATTTCAACACAAAGAAACAAATACATAAGTTGTTGATTTATGAGTCTATTCTTCACCATCATCATCACCCTTATCTTGATTAACTGCTCCATGTAACTTGACTTGCCATCCATAATCATTCTAAGTGCCTTACACTGTACTTTTTAACTATATGAAAATACACAAAACAAATTAGGAAAGCCACAGATCCTCTGAATGCCCTACGTCTTTAGTTTTTGGTTGTAAAGTTTCCTGAGGCTGTGATTATCCCAGGGGCCATAGCAGGTCACTTTATACAGTGAGATCAAGTTTTAATGAATGGTCTAAATACAATAAAATGGCCACTATGCATCACACCATCAACACACATGAATACAATTGGGCTCATTAAATCCACGAGTCTCAGCTTTCCCGTCATGACCAGTTGATGCAACTCCAAGACTCAAAGTTTAGGAGCCCAGAATACAGAAATATTCAAAACACATTTTTGGAATAGGCAAACACATCTGTACTACATGGAACAAGAGGCATGGTTTCTGCTCCAAGCTGCATGGGATTAGCATGAAGTGGACATGTCTGTAAAGAGGAGGCTCATGGGTAACCAAAGATTCTAATTTTATTCAGATATCTTGAGGTCAGAGGTCAAAGGACCCCTTTGAAAATGTCCTCGCTAACCCATGGAGCAATATTTAGCCCCCTTCCCAGTAAACTGGCATGGCATGGTGCCTCCATGGATGTCTTACGAGAAGGGGACCACTGGATTTTTCAGATCGCCTAGATCATATAATACCACTACCTTAGCTCAAGATTTGAACAAAAATGAATAAAAACAGCTGAGTTCACCAAATACCTGCAGCAGTATTTGATACATTAAAAATATCTGTGAATTAACAGTTGCATGACTGTATATTTTAACAGACATTGTCAAGAGAAAGTGATTCACAATTATATTTCTGTTTATTTACATTTAACTGCGTATGGCTCCAACAACTAGCTAACGTAATTAACAGATGGCTAGTTAACGTAGCTAGCTAGCTATTTGCAACACCGATATTGTAAAGTATTAACCAGCACTTGGAATAGTGAAAGTCAAAAGGGTAAAAAAAAGCTTTAAATTGGGCTAATTGAAGAAAAGATTTCTATACTATTTTTTTCTATATTATTTCTAAATGTCTATAGATACTAACTGAGTAACTTTGTCTGAGAGAATTTTAAATAACAGAACATTTTTAGTATTTTTACTATAGCTACACACTAGATTTCTGATTTCCTTTTTGATTTTGATATTTAATGGACCTCTACTGCCTGCCGTGCATGGTTAGTTCACTAGAGGCAGATAACATGTCTATCAGATGGTATCAGATTGCATACAACAGGTTTTTCTGGAAAGTATGTGGATGACATGAAAGAAAGTTGTGTATCAAATATGACACAAACGGCGTTACAGCGCTAACCTTGTGGTGTTGTTTTTTGTTGCTTGGGTCCAACTACAATATCTAAAAAATACAAACCTGTTTTTTATCGACAGTAGGCCTATTAAAAAACAAATCTGTATTTTTCCTGCATTTGTTTAACATTAATATTATAGTATTTGATACATTAAAAATATTTGTAAAAGGATTTCATTCAGAAGGCTTTCTAATGCTCTGCTGTTTTACGTAACCTGATGTTTAGATTTATATGTAGGCGATCTACGTCAGACAATGACGGAGGCTAATTGCTGTTTTGGCTAACCCTGTACGCAGCTTACAGAGTGGAACCATTGGCCAACATGTCTGTATGAACATTGTGGAAGGTCTTGTATTTTTGTATTCTTATGTTTTCCTCTGTTTCTTTTATTTATTGTGATATGGATCCCCGTGGGTCTGCAATAAATAAATATATATAAAATGAGTTATTCTTTTGTCTCTTTATAATATCCTTGTTGCCTAAAGACAATTTGCTGTTTCCCAAAAGGTGTGATGATGATATTGCTTAAAGTTAACACTGACCCATTTGTTTTTCCTCCTTAACCTTATATGACACCATTTCAGGGGAAATGTCTTTATCCAGCCCACCAACACAGAATAAAAGGACCAGGACACTCAAGACAATGTCACCCTCCCATATGTGTCCATTACTGAGGACGGTTTGTCTCAAATGTGCAATGGAAAACAGTTTGGACCTTAACTTCAAGATACTTGACCCTTAAGTTTTCTTTTACAAACTTCTATCAATGCTATCCAGCAAACCAGTACTTGCAAAGCATAGGAAATGACATTGATATGAGTTTGTCTTTCTGTGGACTTGATAGGGAAACGTACACTTGTTGCTGTGGTTTTTTAAAGAAATTGTACAGTATATTTGTTGTTCATTTTTCATTATGTGCTGTTTGGTTTTTTTATGTCTGCATTTCAGAACAAAAACCTTCCTTTTATCCTTTCATTAAGCATGTTTTCACATTCACAAAAGTAATTTCTATAACAGAAAACCTTTATTTAAGGGTTTTAATAAATGAAATGCAACAATATAGCACTAAAGATTGTGAATATAACTGTATGTACATTTTATTATTGTTATTTATAACTGCTGAATCCTTATGCAGCTCTTGCAATTTATTTATCCATTAACTCTTAGTATACATTGTTATGTGTATGTGTTTGTTATTGCACTTGTTTTGCAATATTAATAAAATTGAAGAAAAACGCCTGGCTATCACAGTTTTTAGAAATATTTTACAAACATTTTATTATAAATTATATTTTTATCCTCAACAGATATCACATAAAGTCTTTGTTTATTGTATGTAACCTGTTATTTACCTTCTTCCTCCAAGTTCCCATAAAAGCAGCACAATTATTTGGTAAAGACTTTTGTATCAAACTTTTGTATAATTAAAGAGTGGAGTGCAATATGGAACTCATACAAGCTTCAACCAAACACATACATAACTTTCTTTAGTTGTTTTACCTTGTATGCTGTTTTAGAGTAATGGTTGAATTGTTAGGTCAGTAGGCTACTATAAAACAACATCTTACCCATCATGCACCTGCAATTCAAACAGAGGAGGTTCTGACAGTCTAGTTTATAATCTAAGTAGTTATTGCAGACATACTAAAGCATCACTTCATTAGTATGTTATTAACCACTAAAACAATTTGTATAACAGACAATATGAGGTCGCAGCCAGATGTGCTGACTGGTTTAAAATGGACTTGATCTCAGGCTGATTGGATAACGAGGACTCCATGGTTGCTAGGTTTGGTCTCCAGGTGCATCATTCCTATAAGATGAACATTCAAACAAAAACCAAATCTCAGATGGTCAAGAAAAGTTTTTCTCTTCACCTTCACTGGAAATTTCTTCCTAATTAACCCTTCCACTGAGAACTGCCTCCATCCCGACTACAACTAAAGACTCCCAGAGACTGACACAGCAAACTTCCATCATGGAAAATGTGAGATTTGAACCTTATGAAAGCCTGCAGTGTTTTTATGCATTTTATTGTCAAGACAGAGTTCCCTGACACTGCTAACAGGCTCTGAGCACACACTCCTGGAGTTGAGAGACATGAAAATATACAAATCATAATTTAACACATAGGTCTAATAATATAGAATGAAATATAAGCTAATATAACAATGGTTTGAAGATAAACTTATATGAATATTTACTTAGAAGGAATTTTATTTTATATTTCTTTCCTCATCAGAAGAAGCTAATTAGCTTTAGTTCCTGGCTGCAGCATAAATCCAAATATTATTCATTAAACTAGTATTATATGTATAACATTAAAATACAGCTCATACTTTTGCTACAAATTCAAGAAAAGCTTGGGTTTATTCTTTAGAGTATATGGTTATAGCCTACAAAACAAGAGTTGAGAAATATTAAGAAAATATTTGTCATATGATGAATAATCATGATAATTAGATAAAGGCTAAAATTGTTTGAAAAACTCATGAAAAGATAAAAAAGGAGATGATTTTCACTCAGGCTCCATCATTAATCAACATCTCATATCAAACATACAGAAAAATATTGAAGTGGAAATCCAGATGAAATATTAATAATGTTGGACATGGCTGTTGTAACATAATAATTGACACTGGCAGTATTGGGCCGCACAAAAATATGCATTGATGAATTAAATCTAAAATTATATATTATTATGTAATAAATTAATAAATTAGGATATTAAATAAATGTAATAAATAAATATGGATTTTTTCTGTACTGCTCATATGTTTACAATAATGACACAAAATAAAAGCGATTTTAAGTGTAGCCATAGGAACAGCATTGAAGCCCATGCACTTCATATATATTCTTAGCAGATGCATGATTTCAAACAGATGTAATATAATAATATCTGCAGCACTAAAGCTCAATATCCATTGACATGACAAGGTCCTGCTTTGTCACCTGACCTGATGCCCTGTCTTGAGGAGATTTGAACTATTCACTCTTCAGTTTTGTAACTGCATGTTGCGTATGACTACATTAATGATTTTTAATGGGGCTTCCACAGCAAATCTGCAGCCAGGAGAAATAAAATCCACTTCATTTTATACCAGATGTTGCAACGCTTCATTCTAACATGTGTGTGTATTGCTGCAGGTCAATGTGCTAAACCACCTGCAAGACCATAACTACTGCAGAAAAGGAGAACTTCTGCACGCCAGGCAGAGAGTGTAAGGACGCATGCAGCACAGTGTCCATGCTGCCGTGACGACCAGGTGAGACATCTGGCCAAACTGATCTAGTCCTTAAGAATTAGATAACACAGAGCAGAGTGTATTGATAGAGACACAGTGTCACACTTGCACTGCTTATTGGACATCACATATTCCAGCTGTGTATGCTATGTCCAGCTTTTTGATTTCAAGTCTTTTTGCATGCAGGTGTGTAGCCTAACAAAGGTTTTATCTCTAAAATCTTTCTAAAAATGGACAGACTCTGTGAAGGGCCTTTTAATCTGACATAGTAGTCATCTGTACCAGTATGTTGTTTAAGTCTACTGGAGCCTGACATCCTCTCATGTGTTGCTGACTTTCCCAGGTGCCGACTGTAAAGAGAAAGCGCCAGCACTCTGCTCCTGCTGCAGAACTTCCCCGGAAGAGGAAGCGGACCTCTGTGGCTCGTCCTTCCAAACCTTCTGCTGTGAATCCAGCTGCTGAAGAGCCAGAGGTGTTGGACTGGGATGCCACTCCTCAGCCTTCCACCTCAGCTGCTGACATTCCCGAGTTACTGAATTTGGTGGCAAAGCCTCGGACCCCGCCTGCTGACCTTCCAGTTCCTTCCACTGCTCCACTGCACCACGACAGCCCTCTGCAAATACACAACCGCTCAGTAGAAGAGTACCAGCAGATCTACCATGAAGTTGTAGATGATATGCTGAAGTATGTCTTGTTCAAATCTATTACACAATATAACTTTTAAATCATGTTTTTCATTCTGATTTCATTTCTGTTTCTTCCGCTCCTCACAGGTACAAGAGTGGCAAGATGCGTCCGTACAGTTTAGCGCTCGGACGTCGCATCAAGCAGAAGCTGTGGGAAAGGCTGGATCGTCCCACATTCACAGAATCAGTGGCTGGAGACAGCCGGGTGCATGTGGGCGTCTCATACGGGTCGGGTCTGTCCTCCACTTTATGATGTGGATATCACGGGAGAACCTAGTCCCAAAACGCTCCCAAAGATCAGAGCGAAGAACTAAAATGAAATATTATCATTTTAGTTCAATGACGTTACGTCTGCAAATAATATTGTAGATGAACGTTAAGTGTTATAGATTTAAGTTTAAGTGTTGTAGATTTAAGTTTTAGTGTTATAGATTTAAGTTTAAGTGTTGTAGTTTTAAGTTTAAGCATAGATTTAAGTTTAAGTGTTGTAGTTTTAAGTTTAAGTAGATTTAAGTTTAAGTGTTGTAGATTTAAGTTTAAGTGTTATAGATTTTTAAGTGTTATAGAGATGTTGTAGTTTTAAGTTTAAGTGTTATAGATTTAAGTTTAAGTGTTATAGATTTAAGTTTGTGTTGTAGATTTAAGTTTAAGTTGTAGTGTTATAGATTTAAGTTTAAGTGTTGTAGATTTAAGTTTAAGTGTTATAGATTTAAGTTTAGTGTTGTAGTTTTAAGTTTAAGTGTTAGATTTATTTAAGTGTTATAGTTTAAGTATGTTGTAGATTTAAGTTTAAGTGTTGTAGATTTAAGTTTAAGTGTTGTAGATTTAAGTTTAAGTGTTGTAGATTTAAGTTTATGTTGTAGATTTAAGTTTAAGTGTTATAGATTTAAGTTTAAGTGTTGTAGTTTTAAGTTTAAGTTGTAGTTTTAAGTTTAAGTGTTATAAGTATTATAGATTTAAGTTTAAGTGTTGTAGTTTTAAGTTTAAGTATTATAGATTTAAGTTTAAGTGTTATAGGTTTAAGTTTAAGTATTGCAGTTTTAAGGTAAGTATTATAGTTTTAAGGTAAGTATTATAGTTTAAAGTTTAGGTTTTGTAGTTTTCAGTTACATATTGCAGTTTTAAGGTAAGTATTCTAGTTTTAAGTATTGTATTTCTAAGTTTAAGTATTGTATTTTTTAGTTTAAGTTTTGTAGTTTGAAGTAAGAAGTCACACCGCTGAAAAACGATCTAGTTTTTAAATCAGTCCATGCAGCCTCTGTTAACTCTCTTTAATCCAGCTCTCCAGATTGCCAGCAATCTGCAGCTGCAGCTTTTTCTGCAAACTGCAACGCCACTCCATGTGAAGATTCTCCCAGACACCTTCAGCTCCAGCTACAGCCTCTTCCAGCGACCTGCAGCTCCGCCTACTCTCCTATTTCCATGTAAAGACTCAGAGAAAGAGCGGGGGCCAAAGATACAATCGTAAATATAACCTTTCAGATAACCTGCAAAAACATAACTGTAATAATAACAGAAAGCCTGGGCTGAAACATTAAGCTGCTTTTCTGTTGACATTATTTTTACTTCTTACTTCTAACTTCTTCTTACAGGTATTTCCATGTATCCTCCAAGTTTTGTGAAAAAAGAGCACAGACCCATAAACATAAACCTGACTGTGATGCTGAACTTCATCGACCAGAAAGAGCTCTTCTTCCTCCCACTAGTTCTAACTCTAGGTAGTGTGGATAAGGTCAATGTATAGCAGTAGGATACATTTTTGTAGTGTGTCATTGTCTAACCATGTCTTTTAAGATAATTTATGAATGCATGTTAGAAACCATCAAGTCTGTAGACATCATTAGGTGAAAACAGGTGTAAACTAAAAGAAAGGAATTCAAATGTGAGAGGTTCTGTTCTGAATGTCAACTATTTTACAATTGAGTGACTGGAATGGGGATTTGATGGAGGTTCATGATGAATAATACAACAGATTATCCTCATTGTTGTCTCCAGGCCCTGTTGGATTCCAAAGACTTTCAGACCTACCAGGAGCTGATCAAGAGCCTTGAGAGCAATTTCTTTGACAAGAGCTGTGCACCAGAGATGCTTTTTCCTCCTCCACATCCTCTACGTTCCCACCAACTCCTGATCCTCTCCCAAACTAAAACAACACATCATTAAAGGTCTGACGGATGCAGAGGCGCTCCGCCTGCCGCCCTGTTACGTCCTACTACGTCCTGCTATGCTGCTACACCCTGTAACGCCCTGCAGTGCCCTGCTACACCATCAACTACTACAACTACTATTTCTAGTCAGAGTTCCATTATCTTTGTTCACTGATCACTGTTCATCACACCCCCAACTGGCACCATCAGACTCCTACCAAGAGCCTGGGTCTGTCTGAGGTTTCTCCCTAAAAGGGAGTTTTCCTCGCCATCGTCGCATTAAATGCTTGCTCTTGGGGAAATTACTGGAATTGTTGTGTCATTTAAATTACTCTGTAAATATGATTTAGACCTACTCTCTGTAAAGTGCCTTTAGATAATGCTTGTTATGATTAGATATTATAAATAAAATCAAATTGGATTAAAATGAATTGAAAACGACAGCCACTTAGCTCGCACTATTACTGTGAACTTATAAGCCTTTGCACTGTTGCGCAATAAAGTTCACTAATCAATGCAAGTCAAACCTTCTCATGATCATTCTTCAGAGCTGCCATGTCCTTTCTGGCCTCAGAGAACTCTCACACCTCCATGCCTTCATCTACACACCAGTGAACACAGGCACGCATAGTGTACACATTGTACACATGTATTTGTACTTTGTTACTTCCCATCTCTGCCCAGAGCTGGACAGAGGCCAGGACAAACGGGTTATATGCATATACAGTATATTTGTTGTCTCAGAGCTGTTGTTACGCTGTTATCAGGGTCCTTAAAGTTGTAGCAGTGCTGCATCATCCCCATGAAATAGTTGTTTGCCAATCACCAAATTCCCCGTCTCATGCTTTTTACTC
Organism: Percina caprodes; assembly: GCA_013375575.1. NCBI lineage: Eukaryota > Metazoa > Chordata > Actinopteri > Perciformes > Percidae > Percina > Percina caprodes. The sequence goes on along the minus strand of JABXJD010000418.1, from coordinate 430,674 downwards.
AGGAGCACCTTCGTGTAGTCAATCCAGCATAATAACCTGATTCATAGAGTGCAGACTGTCCTAACCTGGTGCTGGACGTACTGTAAATATAGCAGTGAAGAAATCTGAATGTTTAATATGCCTTACTGAATTATTAGAAAGAACAATACAAACTTATTTGTTGCAGCAAAGGAGGAGATTGCTTAAATGATCGTGTGGTGGTCCATAGTTAGGATAAAGATAAGATTGGTACAGACACTGATAAGTATAAAAGTTGCTTAAGCTTAACATAAAATAATTCATAAAGCAGCTCTATCAGTCGTTGTACATATTGAGTAATAGAGCATATGTTGAAGGACAATATAAGCATGCTTCTGACTGTAACAAGTGTAATTTAAGATCCTGTACCACTAATTTAAAATGAACACTGCAAAATCTTAATCTTACTTTAATTTGACAAGCATTTGGGTGTATTTAAGGGGTTGATTAAACAGTTTTCATACTAATAAATAAGGCTAAGTGCTTTTAGAGTTTTCAGAAGCAAGACATGTTGAGGAGTTTTTATATTAATATCTGCACATTAACAGCGGAAACACTACATAACAAGCTACTTCACTTACATCACTGGGACACTCACCATAGCTGCTCTGCTGGCTCTGTAGTGGATCTCCACATCATCCTGACTGCTGAAATGAAGGATGATGTCTTCTGGACCTACAAAAGAAGGGAGGCACAGAAAGGTGAAAACGCAACTGCAAGGTTTTATTAATAATTAGTCTCGCTTTGCCCGACCTTCCTACAGTGTTGCAGAGGAGGGTCTGGATAGTCCACACAGTATTTCTGGATGGGAGAAAACGTGCTCAGGTTTATTGGCATTTTTTAAACCAATCAAAATCATCTTGGACGGCGCTAGACACTGTGTCGCTGCAAAATAGTGGGGGAAGGAACATGTACGTTCAAAAGTTGTTTTAGTCGCAACAGAAAACTCAGACTGGACAGATAGTCTAGCTATCCTGCAGAGACCTGAGGAGCAGTTAGGCCTTACCATAGTCCTCATAAATCCACCGGAGTTTAGAATTTCAACACAAAGAAACAAATACATAAGTTGTTGATTGCGTTATGAGTCTATTCTTCACCATCATCATCACCCTTATCTTTGATTAACTGCTCCATGTAACTTGACTTGCCATCCATAATCATTCTAAGTGCGTCTTACACTGTACTTTTAACTATATGAAAATACACAAAAACAAATTAGGAAAGCCACAGATCCTCTGAATGCCCTACGTCTTTAGTTTTTGGTTGTAAAGTTTCCTGAGGCTGTGATTATCCCAGGGGCCATAGCAGGTCACTTTATACAGTGAGATCAAGTTTTAATGAATGGTCTAAATACAATAAAATGGCCACTATGCATCACACCATCAACACACATGAATACAATTGGGCTCATTAAATCCACGAGTCTCAGCTTTCCCGTCATGACCAGTTGATGCAACTCCAAGACTCAAAGTTTAGGAGCCCAGAATACAGAAATATTCAAAACACATTTTTGGAATAGGCAAACACATCTGTACTACATGGAACAAGAGGCATGGTTTCTGCTCCAAGCTGCATGGGATTAGCATGAAGTGGACATGTCTGTAAAGAGGAGGCTCATGGGTAACCAAAGATTCTAATTTTATTCAGATATCTTGAGGTCAGAGGTCAAAGGACCCTTTGAAAATGTCCTCGCTAACCCATGGAGCAATATTTAGCCCCCTTCCCAGTAAACTGGCATGGCATGGTGCCTCCATGGATGTCTTACGAGAAGGGGACCACTGGATTTTTCAGATCGCCTAGATCATATAATACCACTACCTTAGCTCAAGATTTGAACAAAATGAATAAAAACGGCTGAGTTCACCAAATACCTGCAGCAGTATTTGATACATTAAAAATATCTGTGAATTAACAGTTGCATGACTGTATATTTTAACAGACATTGTCCAGAGAAAGTGATTCACAATTATATTTCTGTTTATTTACATTTAACTGCGTATGGCTCCAACAACTAGCTAACGATTAACAGATGGCTAGTTAACGAGCTAGCTAGCTATTTGCAACACCGATATTGTAAAGTATTAACCAGCACTTGGAATAGTGAAAGTCAAAAGGGTAAAAAAAAGCTTTAAATTGGGCTAATTGAAGAAAAGATTTCTATACTATTTTTTTCTATATTATTTCTAAATGTCTATAGATACTAACTGAGTAACTTTGTCTGAGAGAATTTTAAATAACAGAACATTTTTAGTATTTTTACTATAGCTACACACTAGATTTCTGATTTCCTTTTTGATTTTGATATTTAATGGACCTCTACTGCCTGCCGTGCATGGTTAGTTCACTAGGAGGCAGATAACATGTCTATCAGATGGTATCAGATTGCATACAACAGGTTTTTCTGGAAAGTATGTGGATGACATGAAAGAAAGTTGTGTATCAAATATGACACAAACGGCGTTACAGCGCTAACCTTGTGGTGTTGTTTTTTGTTGCTTGGGTCCAACTACAATATCTAAAAAATACAAACCTGTTTTTTATCGACAGTAGGCCTATTAAAAAACAAATCTGTATTTTTCCTGCATTTGTTTAACATTAATATTATATTTGTAAAAGGATTTCATTCAGAAGGCTTTCTAATGCTCTGCTGTTTTACGTAACCTGATGTTTAGATTTATATGTAGGCGATCTACGTCAGACAATGACGGAGGCTAATTGCTGTTTTGGCTAACCCTGTACGCAGCTTACAGAGTGGAACCATTGGCCAACATGTCTGTATGAACATTGTGGAAGGTCTTGTATTTTTGTATTCTTATGTTTTCCTCTGTTTCTTTTATTTATTGTGATATGGATCCCGTGGGTCTGCAATAAATAAATATATATAAAATGAGTTATTCTTTTGTCTCTTTATAATATCCTTGTTGCCTAAAGACAATTTGCTGTTTCCCAAAAGGTGTGATGATGATATTGCTTAAAGTTAACACTGACCCATTTGTTTTTCCTCCTTAACCTTATATGACACCATTTCAGGGGAAATGTCTTTTATCCAGCCCACCAACACAGAATAAAAGGACCAGGACACTCAAGACAATGTCACCCTCCCATATGTGTCCATTACTGAGGACGGTTTGTCTCAAATGTGCAATGGAAAACAGTTTGGACCTTAACTTCAAGATACTTGACCCTTAAGTTTTCTTTTACAAACTTCTATCAATGCTATCCAGCAAACCAGTACTTGCAAAGCATAGGAAATGACATTGATATGAGTTTGTCTTTCTGTGGACTTGATAGGGAAACGTACACTTGTTGCTGTTGTTTTTAAAGAAATTGTACAGTATATTTGTTGTTCATTTTTCATTATGTGCTGTTTGGTTTTTTATGTCTGCATTTCAGAACAAAAACCTTCCTTTTATCCTTTCATTAAGCATGTTTTCACATTCACAAAAGTAATTTCTATAACAGAAAACCTTTATTTAAGGGTTTTAATAAATGAAATGCAACAATATAGCACTAAAGATTGTGAATATAACTGTATGTACATTTTATTATTGTTATTTATAACTGCTGAATCCTTATGCAGCTCTTGCAATTTATTTATCCATTAACTCTTAGTATACATTGTTATGTGTATGTGTTTGTTATTGCACTTGTTTTGCAATATTAATAAAATTGAAGAAAAACGCCTGGCTATCACAGTTTTTAGAAATATTTTACAAACATTTTATTATAAATTATATTTTTATCCTCAACAGATATCACATAAAGTCTTTGTTTATTGTATGTAACCTGTTATTTACCTTCTTCCTCCAAGTTCCCATAAAAAAGCAGCACAATTATTTGGTAAAGACTTTTGTATCAAACTTTTGTATAATTAAAGAGTGGAGTGCAATATGGAACTCATACAAGCTTCAACCAAACACATACATAACTTTCTTTAGTTGTTTTACCTTGTATGCTGTTTTAGAGTAATGGTTGAATTGTTAGGTCAGTAGGCTACTATAAAACAACATCTTACCCATCATGCACCTGCAATTCAAACAGAGGAGGTTCTGACAGTCTAGTTTATAATCTAAGTAGTTATTGCAGACATACTAAAGCATCACTTCATTAGTATGTTATTAACCACTAAAACAATTTGTATAACAGACAATATGAGGTCGCAGCCAGATGTGCTGACTGGTTTAAAATGGACTTGATCTCAGGCTGATTGGATAACGAGGACTCCATGGTTGCTAGGTTTGGTCTCCAGGTGCATCATTCCTATAAGATGAACATTCAAACAAAAACCAAATCTCAGATGGTCAAGAAAAGTTTTCTCTTCACCTTCACTGGAAATTTCTTCCTAATTAACCCTTCCACTGAGAACTGCCTCCATCCCGACTACAACTAAAGACTCCCAGAGACTGACACAGCAAACTTCCATCATGGAAAATGTGAGATTTGAACCTTATGAAAGCCTGCAGTGTTTTTATGCATTTTATTGTCAAGACAGAGTTCCCTGACACTGCTAACAGGCTCTGAGCACACACTCCTGGAGTTGAGAGACATGAAAATATACAAATCATAATTTAACACATAGGTCTAATAATATAGAATGAAATATAAGCTAATATAACAATGGTTTGAAGATAAACTTATATGAATTTTTACTTAGAAGGAATTTTATTTTATATTTCTTTCCTCATCAGAAGAAGCTAATTAGCTTTAGTTCCTGGCTGCAGCATAAATCCAAATATTATTCATTAAACTAGTATTATATGTATAACATTAAAATACAGCTCATACTTTTGCTACAAATTCAAGAAAAGCTTGGGTTTATTCTTTAGAGTATATGGTTATAGCCTACAAAACAAGAGTTGAGAAATATTAAGAAAATATTTGTCATATGATGAATAATCATGATAATTAGATAAAGGCTAAAATTGTTTGAAAAACTCATGAAAAGATAAAAAGGAGATGATTTTCACTCAGGCTCCATCATTAATCAACATCTCATATCAAACATACAGAAAAATATTGAAGTGGAAATCCAGATGAAATATTAATAATGTTGGACATGGCTGTTGTAACATAATAATTGACACTGGCAGTATTGGGCCGCACAAAAATATGCATTGATGAATTAAATCTAAAATTATATATTATTATGTAATAAATTAATAAATTAGGATATTAAATAAATGTAATAAATAAATATGGATTTTTTCTGTACTGCTCATATGTTTACAATAATGACACAAAATAAAAGCGATTTTAAGTGTAGCCATAGGAACAGCATTGAAGCCCATGCACTTCATATATATTCTTAGCAGATGCATGATTTCAAACAGATGTAATATAATAATATCTGCAGCACTAAAGCTCAATATCCATTGACATGACAAGGTCCTGCTTTGTCACCTGACCTGATGCCCTGTCTTGAGGAGATTTGAACTATTCACTCTTCAGTTTTGTAACTGCATGTTGCGTATGACTACATTAATGATTTTTAATGGGGCTTCCACAGCAAATCTGCAGCCAGGAGAAATAAAATCCACTTCATTTTATACCAGATGTTGCAACGCTTCATTCTAACATGTGTGTGTATTGCTGCAGGTCAATGTGCTAAACCACCTGCAAGACCATAACTACTGCAGAAAAGGAGAACTTCTGCACGCCAGGCAGAGAGTGTAAGGACGCATGCAGCACAGTGTCCATGCTGCCGTGACGACCAGGTGAGACATCTGGCCAAACTGATCTAGTCCTTAAGAATTAGATAACACAGAGCAGAGTGTATTGATAGAGACACAGTGTCACACTTGCACTGCTTATTGGACATCACATATTCCAGCTGTGTATGCTATGTCCAGCTTTTTGATTTCAAGTCTTTTTGCATGCAGGTGTGTAGCCTAACAAAGGTTTTATCTCTAAAATCTTTCTAAAAATGGACAGACTCTGTGAAGGGCCTTTTAATCTGACATAGTAGTCATCTGTACCAGTATGTTGTTTAAGTCTACTGGAGCCTGACATCCTCTCATGTGTTGCTGACTTTCCCAGGTGCCGACTGTAAAGAGAAAGCGCCAGCACTCTGCTCCTGCTGCAGAACTTCCCCGGAAGAGGAAGCGGACCTCTGTGGCTCGTCCTTCCAAACCTTCTGCTGTGAATCCAGCTGCTGAAGAGCCAGAGGTGTTGGACTGGGATGCCACTCCTCAGCCTTCCACCTCAGCTGCTGACATTCCCGAGTTACTGAATTTGGTGGCAAAGCCTCGGACCCCGCCTGCTGACCTTCCAGTTCCTTCCACTGCTCCACTGCACCACGACAGCCCTCTGCAAATACACAACCGCTCAGTAGAAGAGTACCAGCAGATCTACCATGAAGTTGTAGATGATATGCTGAAGTATGTCTTGTTCAAATCTATTACACAATATAACTTTTAAATCATGTTTTTCATTCTGATTTCATTTCTGTTTCTTCCGCTCCTCACAGGTACAAGAGTGGCAAGATGCGTCCGTACAGTTTAGCGCTCGGACGTCGCATCAAGCAGAAGCTGTGGGAAAGGCTGGATCGTCCCACATTCACAGAATCAGTGGCTGGAGACAGCCGGGTGCATGGGCGTCTCATACGGGTCGGGGTCTGTCCTCCACTTTATGATGTGGATATCACGGGAGAACCTAGTCCCAAAACGCTCCCAAAGATCAGAGCGAAGAACTAAAATGAAATATTATCATTTTAGTTCAATGACGTTACGTCTGCAAATAATATTGTAGATGAACGTTAAGTGTTATAGATTTAAGTTTAAGTGTTGTAGATTTAAGTTTTAGTGTTATAGATTTAAGTTTAAGTGTTGTAGTTTTAAGTTTAAGCATAGATTTAAGTTTAAGTGTTGTAGTTTTAAGTTTAAGTGTTATAGATTTAAGTTTAAGTGTTGTAGATTTAAGTTTAAGTGTTATAGATTTAAGTTTATTTAAGTTTAAGTGTTGTAGTTTTAAGTTTAAGTGTTATAGATTTAAGTTTAAGTGTTATAGATTTAAGTTTAAGTGTTATAGATTTAAGTTTAAGTGTTGTAGTTTTAAGTTTAAGTGTTATAGATTTAAGTTTAAGTGTTGTAGATTTAAGTTTAAGTGTTATAGATTTAAGTTTAAGTGTTGTAGTTTTAAGTTTAAGTGTTATAGATTTCAGTTTAAGTGTTATAGATTTAAGTTTAAGTGTTGTAGTTTTAAGTTTAAGTGTTGTAGATTTAAGTTTAAGTGTTGTAGATTTAAGTTTAAGTGTTGTAGATTTAAGTGTTGTAGATTTAAGTTTAAGTGTTATAGATTTAAGTTTAAGTGTTGTAGTTTTAAGTTTAAGTGTTGTAGTTTTAAGTTTAAGTGTTATAGATTTAAGTTTAAGTTTTATAGATTTAAGTTTAAGTGTTGTAGTTTTAAGTTTAAGTATTATAGATTTAAGTTTAAGTGTTATAGGTTTAAGTTTAAGTATTGCAGTTTTAAGGGAAGTATTATAGTTTTAAGGTAAGTATTATAGTTTTAAGGTAAGTATTATAGTTTAGTTTAGGTAGTGTAGTTTTCAGTTACATATTGCAGTTTTAAGGTAAGTATTCTAGTTTTAAGTATTGTATTTCTAAGTTTAAGTATTGTATTTTTTAGTTTAAGTTTTGTAGTTTGAAGTAAGAAGTCACACCGCTGAAAAACGATCTTGTTTTTAAATCAGTCCATGCAGCCTCTGTTAACTCTCTTTAATCCAGCTCTCCAGATTGCCAGCAATCTGCAGCTGCAGCTTTTTCTGCAAACTGCAACGCCAACTCCATGTGAAGATTCTCCCAGACACCTTCAGCTCCAGCTACAGCCTCTTCCAGCGACCTGCAGCTCCGCCTACTCTCCTATTTCCATGTAAAGACTCAGAGAAAGAGCGGGGGCCAAAGATACAATCGTAAATATAACCTTTCAGATAACCTGCAAAAACATAACTGTAATAATAACAGAAAGCCTGGGCTGAAACATTAAGCTGCTTTTCTGTTGACATTATTTTTACTTACTTCTAACTTCTTCTTACAGGTATTTCCATGTATCCTCCAAGTTTTGTGAAAAAAGAGCACAGACCCATAAACATAAACCTGACTGTGATGCTGAACTTCATCGACCAGAAAGAGCTCTTCTTCCTCCCACTAGTTCTAACTCTAGGTAGTGTGGATAAGGTCAATGTATAGCAGTAGGATACATTTTTGTAGTGTGTCATTGTCTAACCATGTCTTTTAAGATAATTTATGAATGCATGTTAGAAACCATCAAGTCTGTAGACATCATTAGGTGAAAACAGGTGTAAACTAAAAGAAAGGACTTCAACTGTGGTTCTGTTCTGAATGTCAACTATTTTACAATTGAGTGACTGGAATGGGGATTTGATGGAGGTTCATGATGAATAATACAACAGATTATCCTCATTGTTGTCTCCAGGCCCTGTTGGATTCCAAAGACTTTCAGACCTACCAGGAGCTGATCAAGAGCCTTGAGAGCAATTTCTTTGACAAGAGCTGTGCACCAGAGATGCTTTTTCCTCCTCCACATCCTCTACGTTCCCCACCAACTCCTGATCCTCTCCCAAACTAAAACAACACATCATTAAAGGTCTGACGGATGCAGAGGCGCTCCGCCTGCCGTGCCCTGTTACGTCCTACTACGTCCTGCTATGCTGCTACACCCTGTAACACCCTGCAGTGCCCTGCTACACCATCAACTACTACAACTACTATTTCTAGTCAGAGTTCCATTATCTTTGTTCACTGATCACTGTTCATCACACCCCCAACTGGCACCATCAGACTCCGCCTACCAAGAGCCTGGGTCTGTCTGAGGTTTCTCCTAAAAGGGAGTTTTTCTCGCCATCGTCGCATTAAATGCTTGCTCTTGGGGAAATTACTGGAATTGTTGTGTCATTTAAATTACTCTGTAAATATGATTTAGACCTACTCTCTGTAAAGTGCCTTTAGATAATGCTTGTTATGATTAGATATTATAAATAAAATCAAATTGGATTAAAATGAATTGAAAACGACAGCCACTTAGCTCGCACTATTACTGTGAACTTAGAAGCCTTTGCACTGTTGCGCAATAAAGTTCACTAATCAATGCAAGTCAAACCTTCTCATGATCATTCTTCAGAGCTGCCATGTCCTTTCTGGCCTCAGAGAACTCTCACACCTCCATGCCTTCATCTACACACCAGTGAACACAGGCACGCATAGTGTACACATTGTACACATGTATTTGTACTTTGTTACTTCCCATCTCTGCCCAGAGCTGGACAGAGGCCAGGACAAACGGGTTATATGCATATACAGTATATATGTTGTCTCAGAGCTGTTGTTAAGCTGTTATCAGGGTCCTTAAAGTTGTAGCAGTGCTGCATCATCCCCATGAAATAGTTGTTTGCCAATCACCAAATTCCCCGTCTCATGCTTTTTACTCAGGAGCACCTTTGGTGTAGTCAATCCAGCATAATTGTTAGGTTTGGGACCCAAAACACAGAGACAAACGGTAGATCAGAAAAAGGGATTTTAATGACAAGATGCAAAAGTCCAAGGGTGCGGAGACTGGTCGGAGGGATGGTGGATGGCACGGAGGTATCTGGAGAGGCAGAGAACACACGGTGAGAAGAACACGTGAAACAAGCAGAGAGAGCAAGTGCAGAGTAGGATAACGATTCACTGGGAGCCAAGTTACCGCAAATGAGTGTGTAACAATCTGGCGCCACGAGGTGGTTAGCCCGGCTTAAGACTGGCAGGAGTTGATGAGGTGATTGAAGACAGCTGAGCGGGTGGTGAACAGGTGACAATGGCCACGCCCCCGGAGGGAGTTCCCCCACAACCAGCCAGGGAGACTCTGCCAACAGCTGGAGAGAAGGCCCACGGTTGGGGGAAGGACAGCGGACCACAACAATAATAACCTGATTCATAGAGTGCAGACTGTCCTAACCTGGTGCAGGACGTACTGTAAATATAGCAGTGAAGAAATCTGAATGTTTAATATGCCTTACTGAATTATTAGAAAGAACAATACAAACTTATTTGTTGCAGCAAAGGAGGAGATTGCTTAAATGATCGTGTGATGGTCCATAGTTAGGATAAAGATAAGATTGGTACAGACACTGATAAGTATAAAAAGTTGCTTAAGCTTAACATAAAATAATTCATAAAGCAGCTCTATCAGTCATTGTACATATTGAGTAATAGAGCATATGTTGAAGGACAATATAAGCATGCTTCTGACTGTAACAAGTGTAATTTAAGATCCTGTACCACTGATTTAAAATGAACACTGCAAAATCTTAATCTTACTTTAATTTGACAAGCAGATGGGTGTATTTAAGGGGTTGATTAAACAGTTTTCATACTAATAAATAAGGCTAAGTGCTTTTAGAGTTTTCAGAAGCAAGACATGTTGAGGAGTTTTTATATTAATATCTGCACATTAACAGCGGAAACACTACATAACAAGCTACTTCACTTACATCACTGGGACACTCACCATAGCTGCTCTGCTGGCTCTGTAGTGGATCTCCATATCATCCTGACTGCTGAAATGAAGGATGATGTCTTCTGGACCTACAAAAGAAGGGAGGCACAGAAAGGTGAAAACGCAACTGCAAGGTTTTATTAATAATTAGTCTTGCTTTGCCAGACCTTCCTCTACAGTGTTGCAGAGGAGGGTCTGGATAGTCCACACAGTATTTCTCGCTGGGAGAAAAACGTGCTCAGGTTTATTGGCATTTTTTTAAACCAATCAAAATCATCTTGGACGGCGCTAGACACTGTGTCGCTGCAAAATAGTGGGGGGGAAGGAACATGTGTACGTTCAAAAGTTGTTTCAGTCGTGCAACAGAAAACTCAGACTGGACAGATAGTCTAGCTATCCTGCAGAGACCTGAGGAGCAGTTAGGCCTTACCATAGTCCTCATAAATCCACTGGAGTTTAGAATTTCAACACAAAGAAACAAATACATAAGTTGTTGATTGCGTTATGAGTCTATTCTTCACCATCATCATCACCCTTATCTTTGATTAACTGCTCCATGTAACTTGACTTGCCATCCATAATCATTCTAAGTGCGTCTTACACTGTACTTTTTAACTATATGAAAATACACAAAAACAAATTAGGAAAGCCACAGATCCTCTGAATGCCCTACGTCTTTAGTTTTTGGTTGTAAAGTTTCCTGAGGCTGTGATTATCCCAGGGGCCATAGCAGGTCACTTTATACAGTGAGATCAAGTTTTAATGAATGGTCTAAATACAATAAAATGGCCACTATGCATCACACCATCAACACACATGAATACAATTGGGCTCATTAAATCCACGAGTCTCAGCTTTCCCGTCATGACCAGTTGATGCAACTCCAAGACTCAAAGTTTAGGGAGCCCAGAATACAGAAATATTCAAAAACACATTTTTGGAATAGGCAAACACATCTGTACTACATGGAACAAGAGGCATGGTTTCTGCTCCAAGCTGCATGGGATTAGCATAAAGTGGACATGTCTGTAAAGAGGAGGCTCATGGGTAACCAAAGATTCTAATTTTATTTAGATATCTTGAGGTCAGAGGTCAAAGGACCCCTTTGAAAATGTCCTCGCTAACCCATGGAGCAATATTTAGCCCCCTTCCCAGTAAACTGGCATGGCATGGTGCCTCCATGGATGTCTTACGAGAAGGGGACCACTGGATTTTTCAGATCGCCTAGATCATATAATACCACTACCTTAGCTCAAGATTTGAACAAAAATGAATAAAAACGGCTGAGTTCACCAAATACCTGCAGCAGTATTTGATACATTAAAAATATCTGTGAATTAACAGTTGCATGACTGTATATTTTAACAGACATTGTCCAGAGAAAGTGATTCACAATTATATTTCCGTTTATTTACATTTAACTGCGTATGGCTCCAACAACTAGCTAACGTAGTTAACCGATGGCTAGTTAACGTAGCTAGCTAGCTATTTGCAACACCGATATTGTAAAGTATTAACCAGCACTTGGAATAGTGAAAGTCAAAAGGGTAAAAAAAAGCTTTACATTGGGCTAATTGAAGAAAAGATTTCTATACTATTTTTTTCTATATTATTTCTAAATGTCTATAGATACTAACTGAGTAACTTTGTCTGAGAGAATTTTAAATAACAGAACATTTTTAGTATTTTTACTATAGCTACACACTAGATTTCTGATTTCCTTTTGATTTTGATATTTAATGGACCTCTACTGCCTGCCGTGCATGGTTAGTTCACTAGGAGGCAGATAACATGTCTATCAGATGGTATCAGATTGCATACAACAGGTTTTTCTGGAAAGTATGTGGATGACATGAAAGAAAGTTGTGTATCAAATATGACACAAACGGCGTTACAGCGCTAACCTTGTGGTGTTGTTTTTGTTGCTTGGGTCCAACTACAATATCTAAAAATACAAACCTTTTTTATCGACAGTAGGCCTATTAAAAACAAATCTGTATTTTTCCTGCATTTGTTTAACATTAATATTATATTTGTAAAAGGATTTCATTCAGAAGGCTTTCTAATGCTCTGCTGTTTTACGTAACCTGATGTTTAGATTTATATGTAGGCGATCTACGTCAGACAATGACGTAGGCTAATTGCTGTTTTGGCTAACCCTGTACGCAGCTTACAGAGTGGAACCATTGGCCAACATGTCTGTATGAACATTGTGGAAGGTCTTGTATTTTTGTATTCTTATGTTTTCCTCTGTTTCTTTTATTTATTGTGATATGGATCCCGTGGGTCTGCAATAAATAAATATATATAAAATGAGTTATTCTTTTGTCTCTTTATAATATCCTTGTTGCCTAAAGACAATTTGCTGTTTCCCAAAAGGTGTGATGATGATATTGCTTAAAGTTAACACTGACCCATTTGTTTTTCTCCTTAACCTTATATGACACCATTTCAGGGAAATGTCTTTTATCCAGCCCACCAACACAGAATAAAAGGACCAGGACACTCAAGACAATGTCACCCTCCCATATGTGTCCATTACTGAGGACGGTTTGTCTCAAATGTGCAATGGAAAACAGTTTGGACCTTAACTTCAAGATACTTGACCCTTAAGTTTTCTTTTACAAACTTCTATCAATGCTATCCAGCAAACCAGTACTTGCAAAGCATAGGAAATGACATTGATCTGAGTTTGTCTTTCTGTGGACTTGATAGGGAAACGTACACTTGTTGCTGTTGTTTTTAAAGAAATTGTACAGTATATTTGTTGTTCATTTTTATTATGTGCCGTTTGGTTTTTTTATGTCTGCATTTCAGAACAAAAACCTTCCTTTTATCCTTTTATTAAGCATGTTTTCACATTCACAAAAGTAATTTCTATAACAGAAAACCTTTATTTAAGGGTTTTAATAAATGAAATGCAACAATATAGCACTAAAGATTCTGAATATAACTGTATGTACATTTTATTATTGTTATTTATAACTGCTGAATCCTTAAGCAGCTCTTGCAATTTATTTATCTCTTAACTCTTAGTATACATTGTTATGTGTATGTGTTATGTGCAGCCAGATGTGCTGACTGGTTTAAAATGGACTTGATCTCAGGCTGATTGGATAACGAGGACTCCATGGTTGCTAGGTTTGGTCTCCAGGTGCATCATTCCTATAAGATGAACATTCAAACAAAAACCAAATCTCAGATGGTCAAGAAAAGTTTTTCTCTTCACCTTCACTGGAAATTTCTTCCTAATTAACCCTTCCACTGAGAACTGCCTCCATCCCGACTACAACTAAAGACTCCCAGAGACTGACACAGCAAACTTCCATCATGGAAAATGTGAGATTTGAACCTTATGAAAGCCTGCAGTGTTTTTATGCATTTTATTGTCAAGACAGAGTTCCCTGACACTGCTAACAGGCTCTGAGCACACACTCCTGGAGTTGAGAGACATGAAAATATACAAATCATAATTTAACACATAGGTCTAATATTATAGAATGAAATATAAGCTAATATAACAATGGTTTGAAGATAAACTTATATGAATTTTTACTTAGAAGGAATTTTATTTTATATTTCTTTCCTCATCAGAAGAAGCTAATTAGCTTTAGTTCCTGGCTGCAGCATAAATCCAAATATTATTCATTAAACTAGTATTATATGTATAACATTAAAATACAGCTCATACTTTTGCTACAAATTCAAGAAAAGCTTGGGTTTATTCTTTAGAGTATATGGTTATAGCCTACAAAACAAGAGTTGAGAAATATTAAGAAAATATTTGTCATATGATGAATAATCATGATAATTAGATAAAGGCTAAAATTGTTTGAAAAACTCATGAAAAGATAAAAAAGGAGATGATTTTCACTCAGGCTCCATCATTAATCAACATCTCATATCAAACATACAGAAAAATATTGAAGTGGAAATCCAGATGAAATATTAATAATGTTGGACATGGCTGTTGTAACATAATAATTGACACTGGCAGTATTGGGCCGCACAAAAATATGCATTGATGAATTAAATCTAAAATTATATATTATTATGTAATAAATTAATAAATTAGGTATTAAATAAATGTAATAAATAAATATGGATTTTTTCTGTACTGCTCATATGTTTACAATAATGACACAAAATAAAAGCGATTTTAAGTGTAGCCATAGGAACAGCATTGAAGCCCATGCACTTCATATATATTCTTAGCAGATGCATGATTTCAAACAGATGTAATATAATAATATCTGCAGCACTAAAGCTCAATATCCATTGACATGACAAGGTCCTGCTTTGTCACCTGACCTGATGCCCTGTCTTGAGGAGATTTGAACTATTCACTCTTCAGTTTTGTAACTGCATGTTGCGTATGACTACATTAATGATTTTTAATGGGGCTTCCACAGCAAATCTGCAGCCAGGAGAAATAAAATCCACTTCATTTTATACCAGATGTTGCAACGCTTCATTCTAACATGTGTGTGTATTGCTGCAGGTCAATGTGCTAAACCACCTGCAAGACCATAACTACTGCAGAAAAGGAGAACTTCTGCACGCCAGGCAGAGAGTGTAAGGACGCATGCAGCACAGTGTCCATGCTGCCGTGACGACCAGGTGAGACATCTGGCCAAACTGATCTAGTCCTTAAGAATTAGATAACACAGAGCAGAGTGTATTGATAGAGACACAGTGTCACACTTGCACTGCTTATTGGACACAGTAACTTTTCTGAAGTTCCATCACATATTCCAGCTGTGTATGCTATGTCCAGCTTTTTGATTTCAAGTCTTTTTGCATGCAGGTGTGTAGCCTAACAAAGGTTTTATCTCTAAAATCTTTCTAAAAATGGACAGACTCTGTGAAGGGCCTTTTAATCTGACATAGTAGTCATCTGTACCAGTATGTTGTTTAAGTCTACTGGAGCCTGACATCCTCTCATGTGTTGCTGACTTTCCCAGGTGCCGACTGTAAAGAGAAAGCGCCAGCACTCTGCTCCTGCTGCAGAACTTCCCGGAAGAGGAAGCGGACCTCTGTGGCTCGTCCTTCCAAACCTTCTGCTGTGAATCCAGCTGCTGGAGAGCCAGAGGTGTTGGACTGGGATGCCACTCCTCAGCCTTCCACCTCAGCTGCTGACATTCCCGAGTTACTGAATTTGGTGGCAAAGCCTCGGACCCCGCCTGCTGACCTTCCAGTTCCTTCCACTGCTCCACTGCACCACGACAGCCCTCTGCAAATACACAACCGCTCAGTAGAAGAGTACCAGCAGATCTACCATGAAGTTGTAGATGATATGCTGAAGTATGTCTTGTTCAAATCTATTACACAATATAACTTTTAAATCATGTTTTTCATTCTGATTTCATTTCTGTTTCTTCCGCTCCTCACAGGTACAAGAGTGGCAAGATGCGTCCGTACAGTTTAGCGCTCGGACGTCGCATCAAGCAGAAGCTGTGGGAAAGGCTGGATCGTCCCACATTCACAGAATCAGTGGCTGGAGACAGCCGGGTGCATGTGGGCGTCTCATACGGGGTCGGGGTCTGTCCTCCACTTTATGATGTGGATATCACGGGAGAACCTAGTCCCAAAACGCTCCCAAAGATCAGAGTGAAGAACTAAAATGAAATATTATCATTTTAGTTCAATGACGTTACGTCTGCAAATAATATTGTAGATGAACTTTAAGTGTTATAGATTTAAGTTTAAGTGTTATAGATTTAAGTTTAAGTGTTATAGATTTAAGTTTAAGTGTTATAGATTTAAGTTTAAGAGTTGTAGTTTTAAGTTTAAGTGTTATAGATTTAAGTTTAAGTGTTATAGATTTAGGTTTAAGTGTTATAGATTTAAGTTTAAGTGTTATAGTTTTAAGTTTAAGTGTTATAGATTTAAGTTTAAGTGTTGTAGATTTAAGTTTAAGTGTTGTAGTTTTAAGTTTAAGTGTTGTAGTTTTAAGTTTAAGTATTATAGATTTAAGTTTAAGTGTTATAGGTTTAAGTTTAAGTGTTATAGATTTAAGTTTAAGTGTTATAGATTTAAGTTTAAGTGTTATAGATTTAAGTTTAAGTGTTGTAGATTTAAGTTTAAGTGTTGTAGATTTAAGTTTAAGTGTTGTAGATTTAAGTTTAAGTGTTGTAGTTTTAAGTTTAAGTATTATAGATTTAAGTTTAAGTGTTTGCAGTTTTAAGGTAAGTATTATAGTTTTAAGGTAAGTATTATAGTTTAAAGTTTAGGTTTTGTAGTTTTCAGTTACATATTTCAGTTTTAAGGTAAGTATTCTAGTTTTAAGTATTGTATTTCTAAGTTTAAGTATTGTATTTTTTAGTTTAAGTTTTGTAGTTTGAAGTAAGAAGTCACACCGCTGAAAAACGATCTTGTTTTTAAATCAGTCCATGCAGCCTCTGTTAACTCTCTTTAATCCAGCTCTCCAGATTGCCAGCAATCTGCAGCTGCAGCTTTTCTGCAAACTGCAACGCCACCTCCATGTGAAGATTCTCCCAGACACCTTCAGCTCCAGCTACAGCCTCTTCCAGCGACCTGCAGCTCCGCCTACTCTCCTATTTCCATGTAAAGACTCAGAGAAAGAGCGGGGGCCAAAGATACAATCGTAAATATAACCTTTCAGATAACCTGCAAAAACATAACTGTAATAATAACAGAAAGCCTGGGCTGAAACATTAAGCTGCTTTTCTGTTGACATTATTTTTACTTCTTACTTCTAACTTCTTCTTACAGGTATTTCCATGTATCCTCCAAGTTTTGTGAAAAAAGAGCACAGACCCATAAACATAAACCTGACTGTGATGCTGAACTTCATCGACCAGAAAGAGCTCTTCTTCCTCCCACTAGTTCTAACTCTAGGTAGTGTGGATAAGGTCAATGTATAGCAGTAGGATACATTTTTGTAGTGTGTCATTGTCTAACCATGTCTTTTAAGATAATTTATGAATGCATGTTAGAAACCATCAAGTCTGTAGATATCATTAGGTGAAAACAGGTGTAAACTAAAAGAAAGGAATTCAAATGTGAGAGGTTCTGTTCTGAATGTCAACTATTTTACAATTGAGTGACTGGAATGGGGATTTGATGGAGGTTCATGATGAATAATACAACAGATTATCCTCATTGTTGTCTCCAGGCCCTGTTGGATTCCAAAGACTTTCAGACCTACCAGGAGCTGATCAAGAGCCTTGAGAGCAATTTCTTTGACAAGAGCTGTGCACCAGAGATGCTTTTTCCTCCTCCACATCCTCTACATTCCCCACCAACTCCTGATCCTCTCCCAAACTAAAACAACACATCATTAAAGGTCTGACGGATGCAGAGGCGCTCCGCCTGCCGTGCCCTGTTACGTCCTACTACGTCCTGCTATGCTGCTACACCCTGTAACGCCCTGCAGTGCCCTGCTACACCATCAACTACTACAACTACTATTTCTAGTCAGAGTTCCATTATCTTTGTTCACTGATCACTGTTCATCACACCCCCAACTGGCACCATCAGACTCCGCCTACCAAGAGCCTGGGTCTGTCTGAGGTTTCTCCCTAAAAGGGAGTTTTCCTCGCCATCGTCGCATTAAATGCTTGCTCTTGGGGAAATTACTGGAATTGTTGTGTCATTTAAATTACTCTGTAAATATGATTTAGACCTACTCTCTGTAAAGTGCCTTTAGATAATGCTTGTTATGATTAGATATTATAAATAAAATCAAATTGGATTAAAATGAATTGAAAACGACAGCCACTTAGCTCGCACTATTACTGTGAACTTAGAAGCCTTTGCACTGTTGCGCAATAAAGTTCACTAATCAATGCAAGTCAAACCTTCTCATGATCATTCTTCAGAGCTGCCATGTCCTTTCTGGCCTCAGAGAACTCTCACACCTCCATGCCTTCATCTACACACCAGTGAACACAGGCACGCATAGTGTACACATTGTACACATGTATTTGTACTTTGTTACTTCCCATCTCTGCCCAGAGCTGGACAGAGGCCAGGACAAACGGGTTATATGCATATACAGTATATTTGTTGTCTCAGAGCTGTTGTTAAGCTGTTATCAGGGTCCTTAAAGTTGTAGCAGTGCTGCATCATCCCCATGAAATAGTTGTTTACCGATCACCAAATTCCCCGTCTCATGCTTTTTACTCAGGAGCACCTTCGGTGTAGTCAATCCAGCATAATAACCTGATTCATAGAGTGCAGACTGTCCTAACCTGGTGCTGGACGTACTGTAAATATAGCAGTGAAGAAATCTGAATGTTTAATATGCCTTACTGAATTATTAGAAAGAACAATACAAACGTATTAGTTGCAGCAAAGGAGGAGATTGCTTAAATGATCGTGTGGTGGTCCATAGTTAGGATAAAGATAAGATTGGTACAGACACTGATAAGTATAAAAAGTTGCTTAAGCTTAACATGAAATAATTCATAAAGCAGCTCTATCAGTCGTTGTACATATTGAGTAATAGAGCATATGTTGAAGGACAATATAAGCATGCTTCTGACTGTAACAAGTGTAATTTAAGATCCTGTACCACTAATTTAAAATGAACACTGCAAAATCTTAATCTTACTTTAATTTGACAAGCAGATGGGTGTATTTAAGGGGTTGATTAAACAGTTTTCATACTAATAAATAAGGCTAAGTGCTTTTAGAGTTTTCAGAAGCAAGACATGTTGAGGAGTTTTTATATTAATATCTGCACATTAACAGCGGAAACACTACATAACAAGCTACTTCACTTACATCACTGGGACACTCACCATAGCTGCTCTGCTGGCTCTGTAGTGGATCTCCACATCATCCTGACTGCTGAAATGAAGGATGATGTCTTCTGGACCTACAAAAGAAGGGAGGCACAGAAAGGTGAAAACGCAACTGCAAAGTTTTATTAATAATTAGTCTCGCTTTGCCAGACCTTCCTCTACAGTGTTGCAGAGGAGGGTCTGGATGGTCCAGACAGTATTTCTGGATGGGAGAAAAACGTGCTCAGGTTTATTGGCATTTTTTTAAACCAATCAAAATCATCTTGGACGGCGCTAGACACTGTGTCGCTGCAAAATAGTGGGGGGGAAGGAACATGTGTACGTTCAAAAGTTGTTTCAGTCGTGCAACAGAAAACTCAGACTGGACAGATAGTCTAGCTATCCTGCAGAGACCTGAGGAGCAGTTAGGCCTTACCATAGTCCTCATAAATCCACCGGAGTTTAGAATTTCAACACAAAGAAACATTTGATGGACAGAAACAAATACATAAGTTGTTGATTGCATTATGAGTCTATTCTTCATCATCTCCGAATGCTCTACGTCTTTAGTTTTTGGTTGTAAAGTTTCCTGAGGCTGTGATTATCCCAGGGGCCATAGCAGGTCACTTTATACAGTGAGATCAAGTTTTAATGAATGGTCTAAATACAATAAAATGGCCACTATGCATCACACCATCAACACACATGAATACAATTGGGCTCATTAAATCCACGAGTCTCAGCGTTCCCGTCATGACCAGTTGATGCAACTCTAAACCTCTAAGTTTAAGGAGCCCAGAATTCAGAAATATTCAAAAACACATTTTTGGAATAGGCAAACACATCTGTACTACATGGAACAAGAGGCATGGTTTCTGCTCCAAGCCAATCCATGGAGCAATATTTAGCCCCCTTCCCAGTAAACTGGCATGGCATGGTGCCTCCATGGATGTCTTACGAGAAGGGGACCACTGGATTTTTCAGATCGCCTAGATCATATAATACCACTACCTTAGCTTTAGTTTTTAACGAAAATGAATAAAAACAGCTGAGTTCACCAAATACCTGCAGCAGTATTTGATACAATAAATATCTGTGAATTAATTTCAATTCAATTTCCATTTCATTTATAGTATCAATTCATAACAAGTGTTATCTCGAGACACTTTACAGATAGAGTAGGTCTAGACCACACTCCATAATTTACAAGGACCCAACAGTTCTAGTAGTTCCCTCCAGAGCAAGCAACTTCGCTAAACTTTTTATGTTTTAAAAAAGGATTCTAATCTTTAACAGAAAGGTCGACCTCCTTAGAAATCCTTTCCATAATGTTGTCAGACACTTAGAATATTAATCTGAGTCTGTCAGTAGCAAAACAAGCACTTTTATGAACGTAAATACAAACCAGACAATTATCCAATTAATTTACATTGCTTGTTTCGCCGCTGCCGACTGCAGCGATCTCGTTTAATACTGCGTCAATGTCAAAGGAAAATATTTCCTCAATAGTTTTTAATGTATCCGATACTCTATGAGCTGTTGCAGAAACAAGCCTGAAGCAATAAAGCAAAAGCTGTCACATAAATGTAGTTCAGTAAACATTACAACAGAAGGTGTATGAAGTAGCAGCAGGGGTGATCCTAGGATCAGACCTTTAGGGGGGGCTCAGCCCCTAATGAGAATGTGGCCTACATGAAATGTTATCATGTTTACATTATGCATAAATCTCTACACACCCATTACTCTCTGTGAAATACCTTAAACGCTTCACTCAACACATGCATCAGTACAACAGTTTTGAAATTGCAACAAATTTTCTACATGGTCTCCAAACTATATTGTATTCTCATGTAAACTAGTTATGTCATCACAGATAATTTTGTAAATTGCTTAGCCAGTGTATCCCACCATAATGGTTATTATATTTACGCATCTAAGCTGAAAATGTCCCCGGATTTTGTCTGAGAAATCTGGTCACCTTAGGTTAGCTAGTATCTAGCTAGCTAGTAGCATGACATGATTACATCTCCTTGGTTGTCTAAATACATCCTACGTTTATTTTAATAAGCATTACTAATAAACACATGCCAAAGTGAAGTGTTATAATAGACATTGTTGTTGACTGTTGATGTCAATGACAATGACTGCAGGCTAACTTTAGTAGCTAGCTAGTATCTAGCTAGTAGCACGACATGATTAGATCTCCTTGGTTGTCTTAATACATCCATTGTTTATTTGATAAGCATTTCTAATTAATACATCCCAAACAGAAGTGTTATAATGAACAATGTCGTTGACTGTTGATGTCAATAGCGCTAGTTTGTGTTGTCGTAGCAACAGTTCATGAGCTTTTTTCTCGTGTCTCTTATGTAAGTAGCCTATAGCTAGTTTGTTCTCTTAATACAGCCATGGTATAGCTAGCTAGCTATATACTAAACTCATGAACTCGCCATTTCATAGTATAAAATATTCACTAATGGTAAACTTGTGTTTTCATTTTCATGATAATTTACATGCATATCAAAATAAACGATGAATGTATTTAGACAACCAAGGAAATGAAATTATGTCGTGCTACTAGCTAGCTAGCAAGGTTAGCCTTATTGTTTGTTGGAGGTGCGAGAACTTGCAAATAAAACTCAATATCTTGCAAAACAAAGTCAAGATATCGCAAAACAAAGTCAAGATCTTTCATGTTTTATTAATCAAATTTTTTTTTTTCTCCATGTCTAAGTCAAGATCTCGCAAATAAAACTCAGGAGCTTGCAGAACAAAGTCAAGATCTCGTTAAAGTGTTTGTCACCCGTACGTGTTATTTTGTAATTTATTTTTTTCTTGATTTTTTCCCCTCCACCTCGGGGGCTCCGTAGATAAGATATAAGCGTTAGCTGAGTTCAACAAAAGTGTTTTGACATGAATAGGTTAAAAGGTCAAGCTGCATAATAGAAGATAGCATTTTTTTTACATAAATAATTATTAAAAAAATTAAAGGATGGTTTTTTTGAACAAATACGCTTTGGGCAATGTGTAAGAGAGTTAGCTGAGTTCAACAAAAGGGTTTTGACATGAATAGGTCAAAAGGCCAAGCTGCATAATAGATTTATAGCATTTATTTACATAACAAATACATAAAATCATAAGATGGAGTTTTTGGAAAAATAAGCTTTGTGCAAAGTGTAAGACAGTTAGCTGAGTTCAACAAAAGTCTTTAGACACGGATTGGTCAAAAGGGAAGCTGCATAATAGATTATTATTATTATTTACTTATTTGTTATTTATTCATCATTCTATTTCCTATTTCAGAACTGTCCATAATGTTCATACTGTTCATATAATAACATACGATTTATCCCAGTATCCTTGCACTATGCTCCATATTTAAATAATTTTTATTGAACTCTTCGTTCACTCATACTTCTATATTGTTCTGTTTAGAGTATGTATATATTGTGTATATATTAGTGTGTATATTTTTGTTTTGGTTGTTTTTGTGTGTAAGCACAGTGTGAGCAACGATGCTCCAAAGAAAAATTCCTAGTATGTGTCCTCATACCTGGCAATAAAGCTGATTCTGATTCAGATTTTTCGAATATCCAACGTCCAATATAAAACCAACTTTAACACGGTAGCTGAGGGTTGGACACAGAAAGTGAAAGTATGTATGTAGTCAGACCTGAGTCACACTGCCAGACTCCATTTTACACTACAACAAGCTGCCTAAGCCATGGGTGAGTGTTAATATTTTAATAATGTTAATGTTTGTCAGATTAATTGTTTAGTTTGTTACTGTATGTCATAAAAATACTTTGCTGTTAAAAAAAATGAACATCCTAGAGTCCAAGGCAACGTCTCCAAATGTTTATTGTTTTGGCCTGGAACAATTTCTACTCCCAAGGGTGTATGGCTGCAGCCTGGAGCGTCCCATGTCATCCGTCCCGTCTCATGCGGTCTCGTCTCATACGGAGGTGTGTCCAACGGTAAATTCAGAGGGTCAAAATACGAAATCGCGACTAATTTTCCAGATGGAGTCACGGGAAATTTGTTACCACGTTTGTCGCAATCAATTGAAAAACGTTAAAAACTGGACATATATGTCCAGTAACAATTTTGCCATAAATATAGTTTGATCATTGCTGAATGTTATGGTTGTGTTGACAAGATAAATAGCCTACAGACTATTGTCTGGAATAAGATAAGCCTGCTTCAACCTGCTTCAAGCTAAGGAATAAAATACTTTTAATATTTGGTGTTTTTATGATAACAACGATTATCATACTGATGAATAAAACACTAAAATATATGTCCGTCTATAAAATAAATGCAGATTATAGGCAAACTAAAAAAAATCCTTCTGCCATCCCCGAGCTTCTACTTTAGAAATTATTCGCGATTTCGTATTTTGACCCTCTGAATTTACCGTTGGACACACCTCCGTATGAGACGAGACCGCATGAGACGGGACGGATGACATGGGACGCTCCAGGCTGCAGCCATACCCGTCTCTTACTACCGACCGGCAAAGTACGTCACCCGGTCCCGGTCCCGTGTCGTTGGTCTGATTGGTTGAAGGACTATCCAATTTCGTACAGAGTCATTTGAACTATCACGCCTCCTGTGCAGAGAAAATCCAGATCAGACTGCGCCGAGGATGTGTTTTTTTTAAATCAGTAATTCATTATGCAAATAAACTGTAAAATTAATTTATTTTTTAACCCGAAAAATAAGAAAATATACAGAAATGCAAAAGAGAAGAAAAACATTATTGAAAAAACTAAAGTTACACAAAACATTCCAGAGTTCAGCAAAGTTATTGTCTTAATATAGCAGCATTCATTTCTTAAAAACATTAAGGTCGAGTTTTACATGTAAAAATATAAAACTTTGCAAAGAATATTATGAGATTGTTAAGAAAAAAATCTAAATGGGCCTGGTGGCTATTTGGAGGCTAGTACATCCCAGAGATAGAAAATATACGTTTTATTGAAATATGCATAAAAGTCACAGCCGCTTGGACTACTTTCTGATATCCAAAGACCTGGTAGAAGGAACAGTAGACTGTACAATTGGACCCATTGCATTAACGGACCATGCTACTGTGCAATGGGGGGTACATTTGGGTTTAGACGTTATTAAGTCTAATAGATGGAGGATAAATGTGTCATTGCTTCAGGATGACACTTTTGCCAATTTATTACGGGAAAATCTTACAATGTTTTTTGACACTAACATAGGATCAGTTGAGAGATTAGGCTTAGTGTGGGAGGCCTCTAAGGCCTATGTAAGAGGAAAAATAATAGGTTACTCAAGTAAGAAGAGTATATGTGAATTAAAATTCCACTTAAATGAGGTATACAGTAAAAAGGTAGAATATGCTATGTTTAGAATGAAAAGTAACTTCTGTGAGAGTGGGGGAAAAGCCAGTCAATTATTGGCTAGGCAATTAAAAAAACAAGATGCTAGTTTTATAATACCGGCAATTAAAAATACAAATGGGGAACTAGTAACAAGTACAAGGGGAGATATTACCAAAGGAGAAGTTGGAGATGCAATAGCGTCACTGAAAACAGGAAAGTCACCGGGGCTAGACGGGCTACCAGTTGAATATTATAAGAAATATGTTGACTTTTTGGCACCCATACTGACAAAAGTATATAAAGAGTTATTTGATGTGGGGCAACTACCAGAGACATTTAATGAGGCTTTAATTACGCTGATCCTGAAGAAAGACAGAGACGCTGTAGACCCGGGGAGCTATAGACCCATACGTTTAATAGATGTTGATGGCAAAATTTTTACTAAGGTGCTTGCCACAAGAATAGAAAGATCTATGCCATGTGTAGTGCATGCAGATCAAGTGGGTTTAGTTAAAGGGTGCTCTTCATCAGATAATGTTAGGCGATTATTACTTCTAACATTCTAGCATACGACAGAGTAGAACCGGCTTACCTCTTTTATACATTGATGGTGTTTGGATTTGGAAGGGATATCATTAAATGGATTAAGGTTATTTAATTGTCCCCTAAGGCATCTGCTCTATCTAATGGCCTAAAATCTCCCTTTTTGGCCTCAATTTCTAAGGAGCAGTGTGCGAAGTGTGTTCCCATTTAATAGAAATATAGAAGAATCTATGTTGCAAAACCTTTTTGATTTGCCAAGTACAATGCAAGCAACATTTTACAAAAATATAATGGAATTACAAAGTGTGAGCACTGAGAAGATTAATATTACAAAGTGATTTAGGGTGTGAAATAGGTAAGGAGAAATGGTGTAATATAGTTTCCAAGGTTTTCTGGGCCACTAGGGATGTTAGAAGCAAATGTATTCATTACAAAATCATACATAGATACTACTATACTGCTATGAAGCTTTTCAGAATGGGCTTAGTAGAAGACAAAAGGTGTTGGAAGTGTAAAGGAGAAAATGGTACATTTTTGCATGCCTTTTGGGAATATCCTGTGGTATGACCTTTTTGGAAAGAAGTATTAGAGAAATTGGGAGATTGGTTGGGAAAAAGGTTACCAGAATCTCCACTGTTATGTCTCTGGGGAGATAGCACAAGGGTCAGCATGCGCTAATAACCACAGGCCTCATCACTCCAGCAAGGCTGATATTGAGGAATTGGAAGAGCACATACACGCCGGGGCTTACAGACTGGACTCAACTGATGACGGAGACTGCATCCTACGAATATTTGATTGCCAGGAGTAACAATGTTAAAGGGAAGTTCCATTTAGTGTGGGACTATTTCTTTTCATATATATAGTAAGGGCTTGATACCTTAATCACAAACAATATAGTGGTTCAAGGGGTGTCCTTAATTGTTACTGCCTTTTGCTTTTTGTTTTTCGTTTTGTTGTTTTTGTAAGTTGTTTATTTGTTAAAAAATCTGCACTTTTTGATTTAACTAACAAATATACTGTAATATACTTTATTATTGTGTGTGTGGGTGTGTGTGTGTGTGTGTGTCAAATGTTAGTGGTTTACCTCTCGGACTTGAGAAGATGAGTGAATTAGAAGAGGAGGAGGACAAATCAAAGTCTCCAGTCTCCAGCTGTCCCTCCATTAAGAGTGACTGGTCCAAAGATGAACCTCCATCCTTCAGTATTCAACCTGTACCATCAAACACAAAGTAAGAGGGTGTTTCTACTGTAAACCAACCTGAAGATGATTCAGTTCCTTGATGAGTGAAAGGTCGTAGAGTACACAGACAGTTAAAGAAGAGTAGAGTTCAGTAAAGAAAGGCGGTAGAGGACAATTCAATAAAATTGTATTAATAGTGTCAAATCATAACAGAAGTTATCTCAGGACAGATTGAGGCGAAAAAGTCCTTACATTTTGTTATATGTGGATATATCCTGATCAAACTCTGAGATTCCTCACAGTGGTGCTGAGGGCCAGAGCAACCTATCCCAGAATAGCTATATCTTTAGATAATGACAGTCAGATGTATCTTGTGCCATGTACAACAACTACAGAGTTTAGCATCAGGAAATTGTATGTCATCCATGTTCGTATGTTTTTGCTTGAATGCTTGAAGTTTAACTAACTGATTGGTTTCAACTTGCTTGAGCTATAGCTATAAATAGGTATCATCTGCATAGCAGTTAAAGTTTCTAGTGTTTCCTAATAATATTGCGTTTTAATTTTGCTTTTTTTATTTTTTTTATTTTCTTATTGAGGAGGGCATATACAGTTTAAGGTGAATAGAATTGGTCTAAGCACAGAGCCTTGTGGAACGCCATGGCTAACCTTAGCGTGCATGGAGGATTCATCGTTAATATGAGCAAACTGAGATTGATATGATGAATAGGATTCAAACCAGCTTAGTGTGGTTCCTGTAATACCAGTTAAATGTTACAGTCTCTGTAATAGGATGTTATGGTCAATAGTGTCGAATGCAGCACTAAGATCTAGTAAAACAAGAAGAGAGACAAGTTCTTTGTCTGAAGCAATTAGAAGGCCATTTGTAATTTTCACTACTTATTAGCATGTCCAAAAACGTGCAGATTGAGAAATAAACACAACTAGTTGTTGTTATTATCAAGTCACGTTCATGTGACAGTTTAATGTTACCTCTATTCTTTATAAATATTATGATATGTGTAAAATATTTGTAGTTTCCACAGACAGAGATCAGAGTCTCCAGCACCCAGCTGTCTGTCTGTGAAGCGTGACTGGTCCAAGGGCAAAATCTTAAACTTCAATAATGAACCTGGACAGTTTCTATTGTAAACTAACCTGAATGTTGTCTGATAATCTACGGTGTTCTTTTATAATTACATGAGTGCAGTATAGTATAGTAAAGAACTCTTGCTAAGCTCATTGGGATCATCAGTGAAGCTGAAATATCTACATTAAAATCATTTTCACAAAGTAAGACTTTGTGTCAGGTTCAGTAAATCAGCCTCAAACATGTAAATGTAGAAACTCATGACTCACATATAACTTGTAATCCTTGCTGGCGCAGAACAGACAGAAACTCATAAGCATGACTCAAAAACAGCAAGTTAAACAGTCTTTTATCAAATCATGTGACATTTTAATGTTATCTCTTGTTTCCACAGACAGAGATCAGAATCTCCAGCACCCAGCTGTCTGTCTGTGAAGAGTGACTGGTCCAAGGGCAAAGTCTTAAACTTCAGTAATGAACTTGGACCCTTAAACACGAAGTAAGAGGCCGTTTCTACTGTTGACTGACCTGAACATGATTTAGTTTCAAATGATGTCTGATAATCTATACTGTTCTTTTATAATTACACAAGAGCAGCAGAGTACAGTAAAGAAACACAGTCCATCCATTCATCAACATCCCAAAATTCCCATTTTCCAAGCCACATTAACCAGCTCTGACTGGGGCCTCCCGAAGCATTCTCAGGCCAGGGTGGAAGTATAATCTCTTCCCTGAGGCCTCCTCCTAGTTGGACGTGTCTGCCAGGGGACATCCTTACTGTATGCCTGAACCACCCCAGCTGGCTCCTTTCGACACAAAAGAGCAGCGGCTCTATTCCAAGTTACTCACGGATGACTTCTCACCCTATCTCTAAGGGAGATGCCAGCCACTCTCTTAAGAAAACCCATTTTGGTCACGTGTACTCGAGACCTTGTTTTTTTGGTCATGACCCAGTCTTCCTGACAATAGGTGCGGGTAGGAGCAAAGATTACATTGAGAGCTTTGACAGCCGGCTCAGCTATCTTTTCCTCACAATGGTGCGGTAAAGCGAATGCAATACTGCTCCCGCTGCTCCGATTCCCCGGCTAATCTCCCGCTCTGTTGTTCCCTCACTCGCTAAAAAGGCCCTGAGATACTTGGACGGTTTCCTGCTGAGAATGCTGGCCCCAGACTTAGAGGTGCTGATCCTCATCCCAGCTGCAAACCTACCACATCTGTT
The DNA here is from genome assembly GCA_013375575.1 of Percina caprodes. Classification (NCBI taxonomy): domain Eukaryota; kingdom Metazoa; phylum Chordata; class Actinopteri; order Perciformes; family Percidae; genus Percina; species Percina caprodes. The sequence goes on along the minus strand of JABXJD010000418.1, from coordinate 402,029 downwards.
TGTCGTGGAAAGTTTTCAAGTTTTACCTGTTTCTCCTTTTGTGAGAAAACTTTGTGGAAGCTTCAAGAACATGCTCTCATCCAAGTCACTCATACATATGCAAGTCCCTGACTTCCAGTCCTATGACAACATCAGTATGAACTGGCCCTTTTTGTCACATAGTGCTGAGTAAGATGTTGGTTTTTCTTCCTTTTAGGTTCTTCTGTAATGCATATGTCTCAACTGTTTGGTTCCCCTTCACAGACTTTACTTTAACTGGAACAATTGAAAGCACACACTCTGCCTCACCAGCCTCAGTGCATCCACAAGTTTCAGTATCTGAAGTGAGTAAGTTTTCGTCTGATATCTTGCTGTTTTAGCTTTTTTACCAGCCGTGTGCGTGACTTTCTTGTTGGCTATGTGCATGATAGCGGGTGCTGTAGCAAGCATATTTGACAGGTAAGCTTCTGCGGACAATCTTTGCTCAAGTGTCCTTGTGACAAGTTTCCAAAGCACATGCCCTTAGAGTTTATAAAGTCCAGCTTTTCTTTGTGAGACTTCTGTTTCATAAGCCTTTTTTCATTGTCCCTTTTGACTTGATTTGGAACAGGTTCAACACCTGAAGCAAAAATGTTCTTCTTCTTGAATTTTGAACATCTAATGTTCCCTCTTGATACGATGCCTTGAGGTACTGGGCTCTTGGGTGTTTCCAAACAACGATTGAGAAGCCATTTTTGCTTGCTTGTCCACAAAGTTGACAAGATCGGTAAATATAGCACTCCTGCCATTCTTTTCCTGTATTTCCCAAGCAACTCCCCCCCACCACTTCTTATCTTGAAAGGAAGCTTCATGATAATAGCATGCATGCTAGTAGAGGTTATCCCTCTATCCATTCCACACTATTGACTGTATTGCAGCAACTAGTGAAAAACATAGACAATTTAGCAAGGGCTTCACCATTCTCATTTCATTGATTTTTTAATGTAAACTAAGGCAATTGTGTATTCATTCTCAAAGTATTTGTTGCATTTGCTGGCAATTGTGAACAAGCACTTTGGGCAGGCGGCTAGTAAACTTATTAAAAAGAAATAAAGCCTGTCCTTGTTGCTTTAGTTGTATCATCAAGCCAATGTTGAAATGCTTTCATGAAAAACCCAAACGCCAAAGGGTCACCACTGAAAACACTGAGAGTAGAGACCTTCCGTTGCTTTACTAAAAGTTTAGTGATTTTGTTGTGATGATGCATGATGCAAAGCATGTCTCCAAAGTCCTTCAATCTAGTCAGTGGCTTGCAGGATCTTGCCCATATCCACAGGATTATGTTGCAAAGATCTGACAACTCTTTTGGGGCTTTGCAAAACACTTGACCTTGTTCCTTTTTCATCCTCAGCATGTATTGCGTCACCCAGGTAAGCTTTCATTCCATCACTAGGTCCAGCAGGTGTATGGCGAGCTGACTCATGCACATTTTACACCTGATGATTTGCATCTGGGCGTGCAATAACAGTTTGAGATTTAAATAGCTTTTTCTGGGCAGCAAGATAGATCAGCTGGTAGAGCGACCGTCCATATATAGAGGTTTACTCTTTGATGCAGTGGGTTCGACTCTGACCTGTGGTCCTTTGCTGCATTTCATTCCCCTCTCTCTTTCCTCTTTCATATCTTCCTCTGTCCTTTCAAAAATAAAGGCTGAAAATGCCCTAAACCGCTTATTCTTTGCTACAAGTAGAGCCTCTTCTCTCTCAATGTCCTGTTTCTGGTTTAATGCCTCAGCACGTGCCAACAGCGCTCCCCGCTCTGCTTCTACTTTAAGCCTAACCAATGAGGGGGGCGGAAGATGCTAGAGAACCAACTGGACTTGGTTTCTTATGACTACGTGTGGCACTGACCACTGAGATGCTGTCTGAAGGACGAAGATCTGCATCAAGCATCTTTGCTTCATCAGCCTGGTGCTGGATCTTTTCCAACCAGCTCTTCACTCTTTCCACAAAATGCTTTGAGTCGTCTGAGTTTGGCTCAAACCACTGTGTCACAAATACACATTTGCGTGGACCGGCATCCTGCCAATAACCCTGACACGCATGGTAGTTGCGGGGGGCCCGTACCTCACTGCTTGCAGCTTTAATTCTGTTTTTTGAAAAGAGCTGCAAGCAACTTGTAGGCTGTGGGTTGCCCAACTCTAATGTTATATGTTATAAAGAATGTGTTCTTCTTCACAGAGAGAAGAAGAGGACTCATGTTTCGGTAGAGAAGCAGCTGTCCTGCTGTGCTTTGTGTCAGGAGGTTCTGAAGGATCCAGTCTCTTCCAGCTGTGGACACTTGTTCTGCACACCGTGCATCACCTCATACTGGGACCAATCTGCTTCATCAGGAGGTGACTCCTCCTGTCCCCAGTGTGGAAAAAGATCCAGAACAAGTAAGAGTGTACATCTACAGTATCTGCTGATGTCTTCATGTCTGAAAAAAGATTATTATTGTTATGTTGTTCATCAAAGACATTGAAATATTTATGGAAAAAATCCTAAAAATTCATAAAAAATAATCAACAGATTCTCAGAACGCTTTTGTTTACAGCCACATTGTGTCGTCCCTGTCAGCAGATTGTGGTCTGCAAAAGGTCGTAGTTGAACATAAGATCAGTCAGAGGACGAGTTGTGAACGTGTGACTGAAGGAACTGATGACACAGAAAGGAAAACCCTCCTCAAAAGGATCTACACTGAGCTCTACATCACAAAAGAAAAGAGTGAAGAGGTCAATACCCAACATGAGGTTTGGCAGCTTGAGACAGCTTCCAAGAAGAAGACCCTTCACAGCACTCCAATCAAGTGCCATGACATCTTTAAAGCTTTACCTAACTAACAGAAACACATCAAAGTCGTCCTGATGGCTGTGCTGGCGTCGCTGGTGTTGGAAAAACCTTCTTAGTGCAGAAGTTCACTCTAGACTGGGCAGAGGGTTAGGAAAACGGATTTCTTCAACAAAGAGATTGTGTCTGATGTCAAAAAGAAGTCATCAGTCAACGTTCTGGTGACAAACCTCATCAAGGGGAAGCTGTTTCCCTTGGCTCTCGTCTGGATAACTTCTAGACCAGCAGCAGCCAATCAGATCCCTCCTGCATGTATTAACAGGGTAACAGAAGTACGAGGCTTCACTGATGTCCAGAAGGAGGACTACTTCAGAAAGAGAATCAGTGATGAAGAGTTGTCCAGCAGAATCATCTCCCACATCAAGTCATCCAGGAGTCTCCACATCATGTGTCTGATCCCCGTCTTCTGCTGGATCACTGCTACAGTTCTGGACCACATGTTGACTGCAGACCAGGGAGGAGAGTTGCCCAAGACCCTGACTGACATGTACTCACACTTCCTGCTGGTTCAGACAAAGAGGAAGAAGCCCAAGTATGATGAGGGACTTGAGACGAGTCCACAGGAGCTGACGGAGGCTGACAGGGAAGTTCTTCTGAAGCTGGGGAGACTGGCGTTTGAACAACTGGAGAAAGGAAACATCATTTTCTACCAAGAAGACCTGGATTGGTGTGGTCTTGATGTCACAGCGGCCTCTGTATTCTCAGGAGTTTGTACAGAGATCTTCAAAAAAGACAGAGTGATCTTTCAGAAAAGTCTACTGCTTCATTCCTCTAAGCACTCAGGAGTTTCTGGCTGCAGTCTACCTGTTCCACTGTTACACTACCAGGAAAACAGATGTACTGGAGGACTTCCTGGGTACAGACTGCATTGATTCATCCCTGGATGTCTTCCTGAAGAAAGCCATGGATAAAGGCTTTTACAGTAAAAATGGCTACCTGGACCTGTTTATCCGCTTCCTTCATGGCCTCTCTCTGGAGTCCAACCAGAGACTCTTAGGAGGCCTGCTGGGTCAGACAGACAACAGGCCAGAAATTCTCCAGAGAGCCATCAACAACCTGAAAAAGATGAAAACGTCTGGGATGTCTCCTGACAGAAGAATCAACGTCTTCCACTGTCTGACCGAGATGAATGATCACTCAGTCCATCATGGGATCCAAGAGTTCCTGAAGTCAGAGAAAAGATCAGAGAAGAAACTCTCTGAGATCCAGTACTCAGCTCTGGCCTACATGCTGCAGATGTCAGAGGATGTTGTGGATGAGTTGGACCTGCAGAAGTACAACACATCAGAGAAGGGACGACGTAGACTGATTTCAGCTGTGAGGAACTGCAGAAAGGCTCTGTAAGTACAGATGTGATTAACTTTATAAGTCAGTGTAGATTAGTAGTTTCATTATTCTTAAAATATTCTTCCACTTCCAAACACAACAACAAAACACCAGAATCAGTGATGTGAAGAGCAAATATTTCTCAAAACTGTTTTAACATTAATATATCATCATTTATATGTAATTACAGACTTACTAACTGTCTACTCTCAGAGCCTCACTGTGAAGTTGTGGCCTCTGCGCTAAAGTCCAACCCCTCCCATCTGAGGGAGCTGGACAACAACCACCTGGATGATTCAGTAGTAAAGCTGTCTTCTGGACTGGGGAGTACAAACTGTAGGCTGGAGACTCTGAGGTCAGTTTCAAATCCTTAAATGAGGTTTTGCATACTTGGTTCAAACATTTTCAGGATTTGCCTGAGCACAAAGAAATTTTTCAGAAATGTTTTGTCTTTCCAAAAGGCTGAACAGTAAGAGGAATGACAAGTAGATAAAGTAAAGGTCTGACAGTTTTTCTGCTTCCACCAACCCACATTGTGGTCCATCAGTCAGGGAACAAGATGTCACTAGTAATGAGGCTGTCATGTGTGAGCGATATTTATGAGGTTGTTGAAGATTGGATGACAGCAGATAAAAACAGGCTGCAGACACTTTGAGTTTGGATTATGAAATGATTTTTTTCTATATAATTTATTATTTATTCAGATTGGGTTTCTGCAGTTTGTCAGAGATCAGCTGTGCTTGTCTGGCTTCGTCTCTGAAGTCAAACCCCTCCTATTTGAAAGAGCTGGACCGACGTGACAACAACTATCTGCTGGCTTCAGGAGTGAAGCTGCTGTGTAATTTCCTGGAGAGTCCGCACTGTAGACTACAGAGTCTGAGGTCAGACACTATGTTTTACTTCTGTGCTTTCTGTGCTGTGAGATTATTGTGAAGTGAAAGTTGTGGTAAAAATAAACTGCAGACATAAGGCTATTATATTGATGCAGTATCTTAATGCTAAAGTCTGTTCTCAGACAGTCTCTTACATACTTACTCTCTTACTTTTAGTTCAGTGACTGCAGAAGAGCAATCCTGAGCTACAGATTTAAAATATAACATAAAAATATATATCACTCTAACTGTCTTAAACATTAGATTTTCATGTTATAGTCGGCATCATGTTATTCATAAAATGAATAATCAGAAAAATACTAAGGGAAGTGTGGGGTCCCCTGCTGGAGCTGTTCCTCCCGCGAGCCGTTAACGGATAAGCGGACAAAGATGGATAGATGGATGGATAAAAATACATAGGTGGAAGCACAGGTAAAGTATTACCTGCAGGGTGCCATCGGGGCAGTCTGATAGGTTTCTCTTCACCTCTTGCTTGACATGTGGGTTGAGCGCTCTCTACATCATTATAAAAGAAGCAGAAGGTTGTCTTTAATATTTAAGGAGCTGCAGTTGGGTTCAGGTGATGGAAATTTCCATATTCTAAACTTGTAGCCTACATTCTAAAACTTCCGTTCTGAACAGATTATTAAACATTGAATGTATTTCATGTAGGAACATTTTCTTCTAAAGTCACATCATATATATTTTTTCAGATTAAGAAACTGCTGTTTGACAGAGATCAGCTGTGCTTCTCTTGCCTCAGCGCTGAAGCCTAACCCCTTCCATCTGAGTGAGCTGGACCTGAGTGAAAACTACGAGCTGCTAAATTCAGGAGTGAAGCTGCTGTGTGATTTTCTGGAGAGACCAAACTGTTCACTAAAGACTTTGAGGTCGGTTCACTGACTATTACTGTTATGTTTAATTAACAGTTGAGGAAAATGTATGTACAAACAAAACTTACATCCATAATTTTCCTTTTGTTTGTATTTAATTGTTTCTTAGTCTGCAGTCACAAAAGACTTTGTAATTGAAATAAGTACAAGAAATTGTAGAAAATGCCGTTAAAGTTAATGAATGTTTATAATTATTGGTAAATTGTCACATTTGTATACAGAAGATCATCTGAACCAACATCTGCAAACTGATAAAGTTTTCTTTCCGAGGTGGAAATATGTTTTTGGTTTCTGTTTATTTCAAAGTGTTTTCGCAAGTAATAAAATGGAAGGCTGATATTATGATGGTCCACAATAACACAATGAAAAAGTCTCCACTCATTTTAGGGAAAAGCTACATAGTAATGTTGAGCTACATATTTAAGAAATGATGTTCAGGTTGAACATCATTTCTTTACTCAGATTGAGGTCACGCAGTTTGTCAGGGATCAGCTGTGCTTCTCTGGCCTCAGCGCTGAAGCCCAACCCCTCCCATCTGAGAGAGCTTGACCTGAGTAACAACAACACGCTGCAGGATTTACACGTGAAGCTGCTCTCTGAGCTTGTGGAGAGTCCACACTGTAGACTGGAGACTCTGGGGTATGTAACGGGGACTACTCCGTCCATGCTGGTTCAGCAATATTGTAATAAACCCAGGGAGGTTATTGTGTTACTAACATTGTGGAACCTTCAGAACCTACCTTCTAGCACAACAAATGAGTCATTTTACCTGCTGAGTGCTGCTTTTCCTTTTCTTCATCTTGTGTTTCTTTTCTTTCATTCTTCCCCAAACAACAAAATGCAAGCTGACAAAGCAAAGCCAAGCAATATTTTACATCCAGTTGCAACTTTTGAACAGACGTGGGATTTTACAGTAAAGTTAAAAAGTTAGCTTGTTTCCTGTGAGGTTTTTTGGATCTAGACTAATGAGTTATTTCTTCTGATGCAGGGTCAGAATATGAATGTTGGCAGTCAGTTGTAGTTTTTGCACAGATGAAATGATACAAAGAATTAGATCAGTTGGCTCATGTCAGGACTCTGAAGCTGGCTAATTGGAAGAACCAACAATCATTTTAAACTGGATTCTTACAATATGGGATTGTGTTCATCTCTACAGGATCGTTGACAACTTGATCACAGCTGAGAATCAGCAAGAATGTGAGCATTGAAAGAATGTCCCCCATTCATCAAATAATTGTTAAGATCTGACCTTAAAATCAGCTTAAACTTTAAATACATTTTTATTTTATTTTTTTGTTTCGAGCTGTTTGGATAATATTCAGTAATTTTGTCTGCTAATGTTCCTGACACCCCATTCAAGTTTCATTATTGTTCTTTCTTTCACTTCTCTCCATCAGATGACTCGGATGTTAAAATGGACGTGGAAACAAACCTGCCAGAGGTGAGAGAGTAGCAGTTGTAAAGTTGTAAAGTTAAAGTTAATCCTATAAAATGACAAAACACTATTTCAAATTTTGTCACGAGTCTTTTTCTGTTGTTTTGAGTGAGACAAAGCGTTTGGTGAATTATTTAAAACACACCCAACGGTTCACAAACTGTGACAGTTGCCCAGGGACATTGTGGATAGGAGGAGCTGGGGATCAAACTGCACCCAAGATCTTTGCCCTGTTGATGCCTTGACTAAGAGTGTATTCACACCTGCATTTGAACTCCTGGTTTGGTTCGTTTGGGCATATGTGAACAAAGCAGTCACTGATCTAATGTAGGGCAAAACAAGTGGACCTATAGAGAGGGCGGCCTCTGCTCTTACTCTGGAGCAGTTTATGTGTAGTCAGATCGCAATCGACTGATCCATCTGAAACAACTCACACATTGCCTGGTGGGGCGCTTTTTCACATTGGTACAACTAGATCTCTGGTAGCTCATGGAGCTAGCCAAAAGTGAGTATACTAATACTATACTGATCAAGTTAGGCCGATGTGCCGTGTGAATAACAATGGTTGTGCGAGTGTTAAGGTATGCACCCACCAAAGCTTACATCTGCTGCAATTTCTTGAGGCAACACCTCTTGTGCAGATAAAGCACGGGATGTAATCAACACGGCCCAAAGAAACGGAGCTGAAGCCTGCTCAGTTCTGATCGCTGCTCTCTGTCAGGTGGACCTATGCATTTCAAGAGTGCTGAACTTCAGCTGAAGCAAAGAAAAAACTGTAAAAGTGTGATAACTATGAATCTCTATAACAGTCTATTTGCCATTAAAGCTTGTGCTTTTATTGAATTCTCTTTACTCAAATTTGGAAAGTAAAGGCTTCATCATGTGATTGAACAAAACTTTTGTTAAATCTTATTTTTTGGTGTCACTGTTTTTTCTGTATAGTGAAATAAATAGGGACTAATTTAGCTTAAACATTAAATACATTTTTATTTCATTTTTTGTTTCGAGCTGTTTGGATAATATTCAATAATTTTGTCTGCTAATGTTCCTGACACCCCATTCAAGTTTTATTATTGTTCTTTCTCTTTCACTTCTCTTCATCAGATGACTCGGATGTCGAAATGGACGTGGAAACAAACCACATCCATTCATTTACAAGAACAAAATTACCATACCATGATAAGACATGATAGCCAAGTCTTATCATGTGAGACTGATTGTAAAGCACTCGTCAGCATGCATGTTTGTTGACAATTTTGGATAATTTGTGTCTATAAACAATACTGTCAATTTGTGCTATGGAAAACCTATTGGGCTCGATAAGACCAACATTTGAGGCTGTGGGCATGTTCATAACTAGGTTGGGACACAGTCTTTGACACCATGGGGTATGACACATGCGCATTCAAAATATTTAAGAAAATTGAACTGAACTGAAGGCTCTGTCCTGTGTCCACTTCTGTTTAGTCTTTAGTTGCTACAATGAAGGGTCATCATATGTATATTTATTGTTTAAGGTATTTTATAAGAATTTTAAGTTTTTATTAAAAATGCAGAATAAAAATGCAACAAATGTCCCTGGACAGACTCAAATTGGAAACCTTGCAGTTCGTGCTTGGTGTGATATGCAGAAGACACCCAGTTCTATATAGCTGTTGATCTTGACGCCCCTTTACTTCTTTAAAAACTGTGTCTTAAATAAAGGGAAAGAATCATCCTGTAAAGCCTACATCCTATTTTGTATCTTATTGTTTCCCAACTGTCTTCATTCTGAGACTAGAAAACAACTAATGTTAAGGAGGACTATAGGCTAATTGTCACCCCTACCACCCAAAAAGAGGCAAAAGTTGTGTGATGTTACTATGGGTTACTATGGGTGGCAGTAGTTCAGTCAGTAGGGAGTTGGGTTAGGAACCGGAAGGCTGCTGCCGGTCCCCATACGGAAAAGCAAAGCATGATGGTGGACTGGCAGCTGGAGGGGTGGCAGTTCACCTCCTGGGCACTGCCATGGTGCTTTTGAGCAAGGCACCAAACCCTCAATTGTCGGGGTCACCTTTCCATGGGAAATGTCAAAACAATGGTGTACATGAGTGGGGGGCACTCTGACATTTCTCCATTAGTGCATGTATAGGTACTGAGCATGTGTGTGTAAATCAGATGTGTGTAATGTGTAGCCTATAAATATAACAACAGAGTAAAAACACTGTAATTTCCCTTGGGGGATTAATAAAAGTATACATTATTATTATTATGTTAAGTTACATAACAAGTAAGGTAGGAATTTGGCGTAAAAAGCCTTACTAATCTTGAAACAGATTTCTTGACACACACACACACACACACTCCACCCCTGCCAAAACTAACTTTATAGCCTACTCCAAACCAAATCCTAATAATCTGAATACTATGTAAAATAATTCAACGTAATATAAAATCAGTGTGTACCATGTGTGAATACAGTGTGTAAGCAAGCAGCCTGATTTTCATTTAGCAATGCATTAGAAATATCTTGACGCGTAGTACAGAGTGATATGGCTCTAGTGTAGTGTTGGCCCTGCTGCTCTCGCCCAGTGCATTGTGGTCTGTGTGCTAAAGGAAGCTGCTTCACCGGAATCTGAAGAATTTGAGGTGTCCGCCAAGTGTACCGTTCATCGTCGGCTAGTCGTTTTATACCTCTATCTGCACCAGACTCTCTGTTGACAGGCTGTAAGGTAACCCTGCTCCTTTCTCTAATTCATCCTAAATTGTCTCAGTGCTGTGTTAATGGCGGTATCGCAGTGAAACCGCCGACGCTAACATTAGCTATTTAAGTTCACATCCTGCAGGAGAAGCTAACGTTAGTTAGTAGTTAACGCTATGCTAAGCGTGTCTTGTAGCACGTTAACGTTACTGAACAGCTAACTTAGTTAGGGCTGTTAGCTAGGTACAATGCTGTGTTTTGTGCTCGTTTACAAGAACAAAATTACCATTAAAGTTTTTTTTTTATGGCAGAGCTGGGCATTAGCTAGCTAGCTAGCACTCTTTGAAAGATGGTAATGTTCGTTTTAGTTAGCTAGCGTTACATATTTTTTTTACGATGAATAGATCTACCTAAGTGGGCAAAGCATTTTTAAATTAGCTTAAACTAGCTTGGACACATACATTTGATTATGATAATGATGATGATGATGATGAACAGTCTTGAGCGCAGTGGGTGTGTTTCTAACCATTTCAGTCCGTTGTCTGTTCTATTGACTTGATTAGAGTTGAACACAAGTAAGCCAATTTACCTGAACAAGAATATATAGAATTCCCCAGACCGGCTCAGCAAGTTATTTAGAATAAGACATTTTAAGTGGCATTTCACTGTAATGCAAATCGTTTTACAACGTATCAAACAAATAGACTAATATATTATTCTGACCATAATTGTCCTTGCTTGGTAAGTTGCTTGCTTTTTCTAAAGCTGATGCACTTATTAGCCTACAAGGATGGGAAATACAAAAAAAGAAAAATTACAAAAGGATTTTAGTTGACAAAATAATCTTACCACAACGTCTATACTGTTGCTGTTATGGGGCTTTTGATAATATACACAACCTTTTGTGAAACATGAGAAGATTATGTTACAAAATATTGAGTCGGTGTTAAGAGAGATACAGTTGTTTTCATCCCAACAGTCTGAGTGCAAGGGGTTTGTTTCTGACAGTTTCAGAGACCATTCAGAATGTCTGAATATACAAGACTTACATCAACCAGCATACAGGTAGTAAACTGATACCATTTGGGATTAATAGCATAAGCATGGCTTGATCTCATATCCTCAAATCATAGCGTTGTGGGAGGCAGCTGTAATGCAGCTATCTTAGCAGGAAGAGCAGTTTTTTTTTGGTGGTGAGATGCTGTACTCTCAGAAACATTTTGAGCACAAACCAGATTTCCTGTCTCTCACACAGTCTCACAGTCAGGCCTGTCATTACCTCCATTTCAGAAAAGGTCCATATAGGCCAGATGAATTGCAGCAAAATGGAAGTATGTTTCAGTTGTTTTTGTAAGTTTCTCAGTATGTGATACAGTCTGTCTTTTCCTCAGGTTTAACAAGGAGAAAAAATGTCTCAGGCCGACAAAATGAAGGTGAGACTTGGGGAGGGGTTTCTTCGGTGGTTTCTACTTAAGCATTAATAATCAGCTGTCATGTTTTTGCTGTAGTGATAGCCAAACCATGTTTAACTTAAAGCTGATGTTTTTTTTTTTTGGTATGAAAAAAATGATGACTCCCATATTGTACTTATTGTTTTTTTTTCTACAGCAGGGACAGTTCAGCAACCCTGAGACCCCAGGGTACGTTGGATTTGCCAACCTACCTAATCAGGTTCATCGCAAGTCTGTAAAAAAAGGATTTGAGTTTACATTGATGGTTGTAGGTGAGTGAACCCTCACTGTTTGTCCCTTTCTTGTTATTATGCGACGCTGATTTGATTTAGTTTAAAAAATGATAGTGTATATGATAACAAGGTTCATGCTAGTTTTTAATGGCTCATGTGAATTTGTTTCTGTAAAACATTTATGCTAGAATCTTGGCCATTAGCCTGCACGACATACAGTTGTCCCAGTCATATTCTGTCTTTTCATAATGGGCTTTCTACATGAACTCTTTCACCTCTAGTTCATTGTGTGTATGCTGCGAGTAGGCAAGTCTTTGGCCTTGTCTTCAGTAATGCATAGGTGTATTTTAGTGTGCATGGAGGCTTTTGGCCTGTAGAAAATGGCAGATTTCACATCACGGTAATTGCTCAGCTGGTGTCAGCGTAAACTCTTGATGTGAACACTGACTGTGTGAACCTCCCTGCTTGTTTGTGAGGGGGGGGAGGGTAGAAGCTCCCCTGAACGCTGCTCATCCTTTTGCTTTAAAATAAACCAGAGAGGAATGTAGCCAGTGGGCCTCGAGGGAATGATTCACACAGTGGACAAGGCTGGCTGGTCCCTCTACTGCAAGAATACTCATTGAGTGCTTATTTAAAGTGTGTGTGTGTGTACACCATTGTTTTCCTGTATTTTTAGATTGAAACTGTAGTGTATTCAATGTACATGTCGATGTGGATTTTTGGTACAAGACAAATTGTCAGTTTAGGGTGCAGTAAAGACTTGTGTAAATGTTTTGTCACCGCTCTGGTGGGACCTACAGTAGGAGCATTCCTGGGTAAAGCACACAAGCTTTATGTTGTTTATGTCTCAGCATCTGTAACTCTGTGACCGTGAGACATTTCTCTTACATATAGTTTATTAAATTGTGTTCACCTCTGTTGCTTAGGCTTTTTTACACAAACCGTGAATGTTGAATTTGTCTGTCTTGTGTTTACAGTAATCCCAAACCTCTTGTTGGTATATGGAGCCAGTTTCAAAGCAGGCAATCAAGATTTAATTTGATAATCATCAATCAATTTTGTTTATTTTTTTGCTTGCGGGCTACCAATGGCCTTAAAGTGAGCATTATATTGTTTTTGAGCTAGAAGAGGATATCTAGGTTTTTGTTCTTGCTGCTAATATTACTGACACAGTTCTGCTGAAGTATTTAGTATAATTTGTTTCCGTGTAGTGTTGGGCCTCTGTGTGTCCCAGGCAGGTGTCTTGTTTCCTGCAGAGCAGTGAGGATCCTCGTTGTTCTAGTCATTAAAAGTGATCTCTGTATTACAAGCGGTTTGCACTTTGCACCAACAAGAACCTGACTGCTCAAGTCCTTTTTTAATATCGTGTAATATTTATTCACTTTCATTTCCCTCCGGTTGTTGAAAGGCGAATCTGGACTGGGAAAATCTACCCTGATCAACAGCCTGTTCCTCACCGACCTTTACCCTGAGAGAGTCATCCCTGGAGCAGCAGGTAAACCATACATGCACCTAATGATCTTTGTTCTAATGCACTTTGTAAAAACCTGTGTATCAAAATCATTCAACCACTGACTAACTTTGTACTTCCGTGTTGATATGAGTTCTTGCACTTTTTATACTAACAGAAAAGATAGAAAGGACGGTTCAGATTGAGGCGTCGACGGTAGAAATTGAGGAGCGAGGAGTGAAGCTCCGCCTCACTGTGGTAGACACACCAGGATACGGAGATGCCATCAACAGCCAAGACTGGTATGACATCTTTTTTGCTTTATGCTGATGAGGAAATTAAGGTATTTAAAAGCTTAAATTGCCCAGTGTCCGTCCTGACACTGTGATCTTGAACAGTGATGAGACACTAACCTTGGACAGTTAAACAAAGGTGTGTCTAAATACTTTAAGTCATGTGAATGAATTGATCTTGGCTTTTGATTTAGCATTAGTGAATGTCCTACCAGCATGGATAAGCCCTTATATTGTAAATGTATCTTTGTGCATTTTTCTAATCCAGTTTCAGCACCATTATCAGCTACATTGATGACCAGTTTGAGCGCTACCTCCATGACGAGAGTGGTCTAAATCGTAGACACATTGTTGACAATAGAGTTCACTGCTGTTTCTATTTCATTTCCCCGCTTGGCCATGGGTGAGTCCTACAATATTTCAGCTGTTTTTTGACTGAAGAAACCTTGATGGGTGGGGGAGAACATATCTCTTTTTGATAACATTAAAAGTAAAGTTAAGCTTTGCTGTCAACTTCCCAACTCATATAAAAAAAGACGAGGGAGTCCGATGGAGTGTGTGGCGGTGCTATGACTGAGAGAAATAAAACCTTATTTTCTGATGGCTTCTCAGCGTTTACGCTCCGAAGCACAGTAAGACAAAATCTATTGTTTTAAGATGAAACGGGCAGGCACACTGAACTGCATCATGTATCATGTATTTGCTCATGTGACCACTAGCAGCCCTCATCTCATCACGTTGCTTTATCAGCTGACTAATTTGCCTGATCTTCACAAGTCATCAGACCGGAAACGTAGACAACAATGGACTGAAGAAACCTAGTTCTTTAAAATTAGTTCTAGGGACTTAAAAGACCCCAGAACCCTGGGTCGTAAAGCATCTATACTTAAGCACTTCCAGGCTTTTCAGTCAGAAGAAGTTCATTCCTTTTGATTCATTCATCTTTGTAATGCCCTCTAATTGCTTTATACAAATACTTGAATTTTTTTGTCTCTTTGACCCCGTGTCTATCTGTTTCCTGTCCTACCAGCCTAAAACCCCTGGATGTTCAGTTTATGAAGGCCATTCACAATAAGGTCAACGTGGTTCCGGTCATCGCCAAGGCAGACACGCTCACCCTCCGAGAGAGGGAGAGGCTCAAGCGCAGGGTGAGCACAACACAGAACGGCCCATTGTTCAGGATCTTTTCCAGTTCCTGAAATAACCAGTAGCTATCATGTGTTCATGTCCACTGCATTAGCCACTCGATTTAGAAAATACTTTTTGTACCTGAAGTACTATATTGTAGTCTCACTTTGCCTCCTCCAAAGCACACTGAAGGAGGGGATGGGAGGAAAACATTCTCTGGTTTAATAGCATTTCTTTAAACCATTCCCAGTCTGTCATGGGCGGTGCTAAGTTCTGCACAGAGCCGCTGCAAGAGAAAACTCAGATTGGACAGATAGTCTAGCTAGCTGTCTGGATTGAGATCTGAGGAGCAGTTAACCATAGTCCTCATGAATCCACCATAATTTAAAATCCAAACACAAAGCAAGTGGAAGGAAACGGAAAATACATTCATCCGGCGGAATTTCCTGCAGCACCAGAGTCATCCCCGAAGTGGAATGTCAAGGAGATAGACCACACACACACACACTGAATAAAGAGGAAATAGGTATAGTCATGGTACAGCAAGGATTCCCATCTTTTTTCAGCCAAGGACCATTTACAAGAGAATATATAAGAGAGATATATTAGAAAGATATTACGCATGTATTCAACAGATTCTAATAGTTCTTGATGTTAGATTATAATGTAATCTATGAACTATTATTGATTTGAAATTAATATAAGCCTTGAACTATAAAGTCTAAAATAAACAAACAAAAAAAGAGAGAGACAAGTCACGATAATTAAATGAATGATTCTTAAAAACCTTTCACGGACCCCACTTTGAGAATCACAGATTTCCAGTATGCACATAATGTGTAATACAATGTGATAATAACCTGTTTTGTCCCTGTCTTCTTGGTAAGGTTCTGGATGAGATCGATGAACATGGCATCAAAATTTACCACCTTCCTGACGCCGAGTCGGATGAGGATGAGGACTTCAAAGAGCAGACCAAGATCCTCAAGGTAAACTCTCCACTGCCAGCGAAACCTTTCATCCCTAAATGAATACGAATTCTATCATGCCAAATATGAGTTGCCGTTCATTTTATACCAAAGGAAGGAGAATTTGCCATAGATTAAAACAGTCAGCTTTATATCCTCTAACATATCCTCCATTATAATTCCATTAAAGTCATCCCATTACTCTCTGGGATTTCTTTTAAAGTGCTCATATTATGCTCATTTTCAGGTTCATAATTGTATTTAGAAGTTATGTCAGAATTACATGGTGTACATGGTTTAATTTTCAAAAAACACCATATTTTTGTTGTAGTGCACATTGCTGCAGCTCATCTTTTCACCCTGTGTGTTGAGCTCTCTGTTTTAGCTACAGAGTGAGGCATCTCACTTCTATCCCATCTTTGTTGGGAGTCGCACATGTGCAGTAGCTAGGTAACGACTACTAGCCAGTCAGAAGCAGAGTATTAGGTTGTACCATGCTAGCAGTTTGTAAACAGTGTTTTCTGTTGGAGATGGTAAGTCCCTTTTGAGGTGGACTTTGGGCTTTCTCACTTTGTAAACCTATAACGTGCACATACAGTTATATAACACAATAAAGGAAAGGGAAGAAGCCAAAAAGCATAATATGATCACTTTAGGTGGCGTTATTGTTTATGTGCGTGGTTGAACCATGACTACAGACACATTAACTACTGCTCTTTTCCAGGCTAGCATCCCATTCGCAGTGGTGGGATCCAACCAGCAGATTGAGGCAAAAGGGAAGAAGGTTAGGGGCCGCCTGTACCCCTGGGGAGTGGTAGAAGTGGAGAATCCAGAACACAACGACTTCCTCAAGCTGCGGATCATGCTGATGTGAGTTGTAGAGGGGTCTTAAACCCCCTGCTTTCCTTGTTCTTTTAAACTGTAGTGATAAGCACAGGGTGATAGCGAGATTAACTGACCTGCCAAACTGTCTGTACACTGTCTGTTTTCCTATAAATGCTGTGGAAAGCAGTGTAGCCAGTTAGAAAAGGGGTTTAGCCAAGGCAGGAAAGATGAAAAAAAGAGGTTAGATACGAACAACACTAGCTGTGTAATGTGATTCAGACAAGTTTGGCTAAAATAAAGTCATTTCTTATGGTGCACTCCCTTTGCCCACGAGAGGTGTAGTGAAGCTATCATCTGTAGTTTTCAAAATGTCTGTGCAAGAGCATTTATTGGTTGGTGACTTTTCCACAACCCTGACAGAACCCACATGCAGGATCTACAGGAAGTGACCCAGGACCTTCACTACGAGAACTTCCGCTCGGAGCGCCTCAAACGGGGTGGCAGGTTGTCCTCCCATGGTTACGTTCTGCCTCTGTCTCCTGCGTACGTACTTGTCTGTCAGCTTGCTTTTCTGCACCTCCCCCACCAAGAACAGCAAAATCTTTGATTAGATGTATAATAATAAGAATAATAAGAATAAGAATACAACCGTATTAAAAAAAAAACACTGAAATGCCATATTGAGGCACATCCACACAACGGATGCCACAGATGTCACAGTAAAAAAAAAAACACAGAACATCCAGAGCTGTGAATATGGAAGCTAAGTTACTTTATTAATCTCTGTATAATGGACCACATACTTCCAGTTATTCTTCTGAATTCATCCATTGTGTTGTCAAACTAGGATCATTTTGTAGTACTGTAGCTCTAACTCATACGTTTTCATGTTTACTACATTAGTTAGGTCGTGGTAGAAAAGCAGAAGTGAACATAATGCTGTGGGCCGTAGTGGGCTAGGGTTCTACATGTTTAGTTGGGAGCATGTGTAGTTTGAGTATCTCTAGGGGTTGTAAACAGTTACAGTGTGTGTCATTTAATATAGAGTGGACCTAATCATTTAACCCTCAATAGACCAAAAAGATTCTTTTAGACTTTCTTCTAAGGCCAACACAGGATAAGGCAGTGGTTTTACTGTCTTCCCATTGCCTCTCCATCTGTCCAATGATGGCTGTCTGGTCTTGATTTGTCCAATCCCATGAGTGGATTGTTGGAGGTACCGTTTTTATTTTCTCCATTTGGGGGAGGTAACGCTGCTTCCCTGACTTTAGCACTCGCTGCCTCTCTTGGGTCTTCCTGCTTTCATCTCTTTGTAGTTATTCGTTGTAGCTGCCCGCTTCTCTCTTCTGCAAAGAAAAACACTAACCCACTGACCCCTTCATCACCTTCATCAATGTGGCTATTGTCATGTTTGCCTAATGCTACTTAAAATGGTTCAGCGTGCACTTTTAGGCATGCACGCACACTGACTCAGTCATTTTTAAATCATCATTTTACATTTTATAACCTGACTGCATTTGATTATTTTGTTAATTGGCATACATTCTACAGAAATATTGGAGGTTGATTCTGTAGCATGTAGCATCACAGTAACTTTAAAAAGTAACTGTAGTTGTATTGATGCAGAAAGGGGCCAGAGCCGGAGGAAATGGACAAGGATATGATCCTGCTGGAGAAGGAAGCTGAGGTGAGATATTATACTTTGGGCTTGAATATATTTTTTCTCGCATCATCCTCCCTGTTGGCCAGGTTTCTTAAAGGAATGGTTTCTAATTGAATTCATTTTTGGAAATGTGTATTTGCTTTCTTGCCAAGAGTCAGAAAGAAGATCAATACCACTGTAATTTGTTCACTAAATATGAGGCTTAAGGCAGCGGACAGTTGGCTTAGTGTGAAGACGTGAGTCACGGGGAAGTATTTCATGGAGCTTTAGAGGTGCTTGTAGGCAGATTTCTTTTTTTAAACTTTGGACAAGGCCAGACTAGCTGTTTGCCTCTGTTTCCAGCCTGTGTGCTAAGCTAACCACCTGCTGGATGTAGTTTCATATTTAGCGTACAGACATCAGAGCGTTATCAATCTTTACTCTCCAATCAGTCAAACCAAACTATTTCTTTAAAAATGATTTTCTGTCCTACAAGTAACGATTTAAAAGATGTATATTGTGTTATTATTGTGCAATATTTGGCAGATAGATATTTATGATAATAAATATAACTGGGACAAGGGAAAGAAGCGGTTAATAGGATTAACTTAAATTGCAGCTGTCTTAGTGAATGTGCCTTGTTCCTTTGTGCAAATGTTGTTTCCCTGTCATACATGTTGATGTTTTGTGTTGCCCAGTTGAGACGAATGCAGGAGATGATTGCCAAGATGCAGGCCCAGATGCAGAAGCAGGGAGACGGAGAGGGAGACGGCCCCCATGTGGGAAAAGTCTAAGGTAGGGGCAAGACCCATGGATCCATTCAACACCATTCTAATGCACACTCACTTCATACTACGCTGTATTTCCTGAGCCACAGGGCACCTGAATTCCTGCATTTGTAACTTAAAGTACCTAAATGACATATTTCATTATATGTAGAAGTCTTCTGTGAGGCCAGGCTGTATTTTAGTAACTTGTTTTCTTTTTTTTTTTTACTGTAGGTATATGAGCCACTGCTCGAGGTTGACTAGAGAGGGATGGGTGATAGCAGAGAACGTGTAAAGGCTGTCTGGTTATTGATTCGTTCTGCTTGCCACTATTTTTATTCCAATCTTACATGGGATTTGGAGTCTATTTTTTTTTTTTATATATATATATACATACAGTAAAGTATATTCAAACAGTGTTATGTTTATATATTTTCACACGGTTCTATTTTTTTTTCATTTTGTTTCATTTTATTAAACTTTTGCCAGTTACTCAAATGAAGTCATGTTACCCACCTATAAAAATGGTGGCATTTATATCTTTGATACAAACTTTTACGTTTCCATTTTTTTGTTCCCTTACATTTTTTGCAATTTAGAAAACCAAAGTACTGCTGCTTGTATTCAGTGCTTTTAGTTCTAAAACATCTCTTAAAGCTCATGCTAACAATTGCTCTGTCAAAGAGCTTCATTGGGAGAAGCGGCTGAACTAGTAGCAGGAGTAGCTTTTTCTGCCATTGTAAGGCCATTATCTTGATATTCTTTTTGTCAAGAGAAAACATGAATTCATATTCCCTCTGATTAAGAAAGGATCACACAAGCTCCCCATTAAATAGGCTCCAGCCTGCTCCGTATTAATCATATGTCCCACCTCATTCTGCATGCAACTCTGGACCTCGTCAAATCTTCAGGTGAATTTTCCCTCTAGTGCTGTTGGGATCAGCGTCTCCCTTTCCTGTCAAGGTCTTATCCATTGGTGTAGTTCTCAGATCAGTGTCTTTAAGTACAGTGGCACTTAAGTGTTGTTGAGCTCCTTTTGAGTTTAAAATAAATAAACTGTGACCCGGGACCTCTTGCAGTCTTCCTGTAGACCAGACAAATGAAGGACGTGCAAACGCGGAGTGATGCCTCCGTTTGGTGCTTTCAGTCAACTAGAAGTAATGACGCCGTGTTTCCTCTACACTGCAAATTGAAATGATGTGCCAGGGAGCGTTAGCGGTTGTGTTTTCATTGATGCAGTGAGATTTAAGAGCTATCAACTTTTTTTTTCTCTTGTCCCAACTGCTGAGTGCTTTGTGGTTTCCATGACCACAGAGATCAAAAGTGACCTGCTGAGGTCAGCGTAGCCAACGTTTCCCTCACCAGCCAAGGTGCGAGTTCTTGACATTCCTCTTTGTGCTGTTTTTATCCAATATTAAAGTAACAAATATTGTTCTTGATGCATATTGTAATAAGTTTTATTAAACTTTATTAATCTCTTCTGTGATTTGAGCATTTTTAATTTTTCACAGCTTGAAGCTTGTCCACATACACATCAGCTGATGCATTCTGCTCTCTGTGTGGATGTTTCATTTCAGAGAGATGAATTTCCTCTGACAAACTATGAACCTGCCCTGACTAACAGGGCGTGTCTGTAATTACAAGCCCAAGCTTACAATCTTTTTTTTAGAGAAAATGACAAAACATGATAGTTTAGCCATCTCCAGGAAATGATTACATTCAACTTGTGTACATATTAACATGAGTTATTAATGAGTGCTCCACTACTGACTAGTACATTTTGCAGTAAATGTGCAGACACTATGGGACATTTTCCATACACTTTATTATTAGAGTTTTTCTAACAGGTATACACAATGCTCTAAATGGCATGGCTTTTGTTTTAAATACTCTCCGCTCTTAAAGAAAAACTGTAAAAATATTTAATTATAACTAATTAAAAGACCTCTTGGGGGACAAGACTGAGAAGGGTGCAACGATACAAGGGGGGAGGGGGATTCTGTGGTCCTTATCTGAGGCGTTGGGTGGGTCTGGGAGACAAAAGGGAGCAGGGTTAAGTTACATCCAGCTGGGGTTTCACCGCGAAGACGGAGTGCTGTTACCATTTAAAGAAAACCTGGAAGAATGACATGAAATCGATTAATTCAAATAAATGAATGTTTTCTGCTGCATAATTACATCCCAGCAGACAGTCATGATACTGGTTGTTCTATCACCTGCACACTCTCTCCATCATGTGTGTGACAAGGCGGTCGGAGATGCCCGGACAGGACTCCTCTGCCAGGTTGAAGGCGTTTTCTAGCTCCTCAATGGCTCCTACACCCCCACCGCTCGCCCGCCGCTTCTCCTTCAACTGGTGGTGGAGAAAAATGAAAGAATTTTATTCTGTTGTGCAGTTGGGAGCCAAAGAAAGTCAGTAAACATAATTCCAACTATGGTTTACAGTACATTCTAACAAACATATTAGTCAAGCTTGGTTGACTTTTGTATTTACCAGACATGCTTTCCTGCTTTATTTTGTTCTATTCTTACCAATATGTACTACTTTAAAACAACTTCAGAGTATAAAGTAATACTGGTATACAGCAAACATGTATAATACTTGTATTATAGTATGGTATTCTTAGTGAAGATTAGAGTTACTCTGAAAAAAAAACTAAATTTGTGACGAGGCCCACCAGTCAGACGTGAACTGACAGGAGAAACCCTAAAATATGACAAATGTGATGAAATCAGTCCAGCTCATATCACTTCTGCAGCCCAGACTTACATCGTCATCAATCCAATTAATAAACCAGCAGGAAATCTTCCGCCCATTTTCTATAAGTGCTTCTAGTGATTCAGTGCAGTTATTATGAGCAACCTCAGACCAGTACTATATGCAAATACTATCACTAAGAAGGACTTACAGTACACAGGTGTTGAAAATTAACGTTTGTCCTTTGTCCGGAGCTCAACCTTCTAGACAGAACAGTTCCAAATCCCCCCCCCCCTTTTTTTTTTTTTTTTTATATAGACGGGATCAACTACTTTAGATTAAGGCCTGCACTTGCTGTGCTGTGCTCAAAGTTATATAATCCCCAAACCCAACAGTCCGGCCTACCTCTCTAAAGATGGGTGTTACCAAAGCAGACAAGCATTGTGACTTGGGTTGCCTTTTCACCAAATCTCCTGACTGGGAAGAGGAAAAAGAATGTTAGGGGGTGTAAAAAAATAAATAAAAAACGAAATAGATTGGACCGTGTCTGTGGGTTCTGTATGCCTTACCTCCGAATCTGTGTGTGTGTAGCCCTTCTGTAACTTGTTCATAGAGTTGGGTCTGACCGTGGGGAAGGTCCACATGGGACACGTATCCACATCACCATCAGCATCCCTAAAGGAAGGAGAATAAGGGGAGAGAAAGTATATTTTTAACCTAATTTTTTAACAATATTCAGAGAAAATGTTTCTATGGAGGACAATTTAAAAACTGTGTGTGTGTGTACATGTGTAACTGTTTATTAGCTAGAAGAGGTATAGGCATGCAAGGCATGCCCAGACTCTCAGTTAAGGCTGGGCAATATATTGATATATGAAACTAGATAACATATTCAATTTCAGATATGATGATATCGTGACATACGTGTTGTCTTTTCCTGGTGTTAAAGGCTGCATTACAGGAAAGTTATGTCATTTTTTTTTTTTACTTTCACTTACCAGGCTGTTCTAGCTGTTTTATTATTTGCCTTTACCCACATAGTCATTAGATCAACATTACTGATAATTATTTATCTAAAATCTCATGGTGTAAATATTTTGTAAAAGCACTAATAGTCAACCCAACAATATCGACATTGACGTATTTGGTCAAAAATATTGTGATATTGGATTTTTTTTCAGAAATGTAAAAAAAAAAAGCACATAAAGACACAAAGGTTAATTAGTGATACTGAACATGTAAATCCTTAAGTGTATGAATATGTGTTCTTGAGACTCACATATCTGAGTCGTCAGAGCTGGATTCCTCCCCGTGGCCCTCTGACTTCCAGCGGCGGTAGCGGTCAATCAGCTCTGTCAGATAGGCTGTCTTCTTGGTGTAGCGTGTGATGAACTTGTGCTTTAGGAGCTCTTTGGCTGTTGGCCTCTGTGCACACATCAGAAAGAAAGAAGCAGAAAAAAAAAGATGAACATTCAGTGAAGCTGGGATCAGTTGTTGAGCCACACCATGCTAAAAAGAAGCTTGGGTTTGAATATTTGAGAAAGAACAGGATAAATGATCAAAGTCTGACAGCAGTGCCAATTTGGATTTTTTTTCAAACTTTCTGATCTTAGTATAGAATAGAATACACTTTAGTGTCCCCGAGGGGCCACGTCTTGGACATAGTGCTACAATCTGTTACTTGGACAACATGGAACAGAAAAAACATTCTAAAATCAATCAAAATACAATACAATAAAATATAATCAACATAAAAATGAGATTATTTAGCCACAAACAACCCATTTTAGTTTGGCTACAAATAAAGATGGATGCAGGTGTATTACTTACAAAACGAGGGTCTTTATTCAGACAAGCCTCCACAAACTCTTTGAAGGGCTTACTGTAAGGTCCCTCAAGTGTGGGTGGAGTGTTTTTGGGGATGAGGAAAAGGACCCTCATGGGGTGGAGGTCGGAGTTGGGAGGTTCCCCTTTAGCCAACTCAATAGCAGTGATTCCCAGGGACCAAATATCAGCCTGTGGGGGAGAGTGAAATGTGTATTAGGTGTGTTAACTTCACATACAGACACTGAAAACTGTTTAAGGAATTAAAATATAGTCCCTAAACTAAAATGATGTGGATCAAATAATTATCCCCATGCTGAAAATGTAATTTAGTTTATCAGTGCCTCCACCAATAACAAAACATTATCTCTTTATGGGCTTGATGTTCCACCAAACTGAAACATCTTTTCAACCAAAAGTGAGAAGATGAAGAAAAAAAAAAAAAAAAAGCAAACAAACCTAAAGACAGCGTTCACTCAAAGCAGTAACACAGGGTGTCTCTTGTCCGGTCCACAGACTCTGGCCTCACCTTGAAGTCGTAGGCGGACTGTTTTATAACCTCTGGAGCCATCCAGAAAGGGGTACCGACGAATGTGTTCCTCTTAATCTGGGTATCTGTCAGCTGTCCCGCCACCCCGAAATCTGCCAGCTTCACATCGCCCTGCTCCGACAAGAGCACATTGGCAGCTAGGAGAAAGAGACAGAAGAAGAAAGACAGTTAAAAAACAAGAAAAAGTGAGACTAGTAATGCTAAAAAAAATAAAAAATAAAAAGGCATCAATAAACATGTCATCCGGCATGAAAGATGGAGTCTCGTTTGTAGATAATCATGAGTAATGAGGTGTTGTAGCACATTATTTACAACAATCAAGCATCATTTTTTTTAAAATACTAGAACCATTATTATGATGAAGTTTTGTCAAACCCGAAACATTTGAGATGTTGTACACTACAGACGGATGGACACAGAGACAAAAGGACACTTTGCAGTCTCTTTTCCAGTTTCATTGTGGTGAACACAAGCAGCTTCAGACATCAGAAGATCAATAACAGCGAATGGAAACAGAACCTATGTAGATTATCAACCCAGTCTTCTTAATTATTCATCCTGGTGTCACTATGTTTGTAATTCTCTAGCAATATCCCAAAATGTGAGAAGCACAGCATCAGCTGCAAAGAGGAGAAAATATAAATTTAACACCTCAGTATGTTGGTGTTGGATGTCAACACATTTATGCAGCTTGGTAGCATATTTCAGTGTGTGGACTTATTCTGTCCAGCATCTGGTTAAGGCTGGATATAAATGTTGTGCTACCTGGTCTATCCAGTCAATACACCATACTGCTGCAAATTAGAATTATGAGTAGGATATCTGGCTTCGTACAGGGGCAACACTGTGAAATTATATGAATTTATATCTACAAGATGCTAAATAAAAAAAGACGAACGTTTATCACCTTTGATATCTCTGTGGATCTTCCTTTCGGAGTGCAGATACTCCAGCCCCTTCAGTATTTCCCTCAGTATAGTAGCAATGTAAGTCTCCTCAAGAGGCCCTGGACGGAGCTAGCAAGGGGAACAAGTAAATCAGGAAAAGGTGGACATTGGGAGAGAGAGACAAGCACAAGTTAAGATTTGCTTCTCTAATGTAAAAAGTGCCTCTTGTATAAAACTCTGTAAGCTCTATAAAAAAAATATAAATCTTCTTACCAGATCCAGAGCAGATCCTCCACCTAAATACTCCATGATAATCCACAGCTTGGTCCCCTGAGAGGAAAACATACTTGATGAAAGGCGTTTAAAAGATTAAAAAAAAACCACAACCAAAAAAAAACAGCTTTGCACTGTGTGTCTGTGTCTCTGAGCATCTGCAGGTCAATAACATGTAAATAACCGCTATTTGTGTTATCGTCTCACCTTCAAGTATGATCCATAATACTTGGTGACGAAAGGGCTATCACACTGGCTCAGCACTGTGATCTCCTGTTGAATGTCTTCGATCTCGTCCTCGGCCTCCTCCAGATCTATAATCTTAATCGCCACCACCTCCTTTGTGCGGTTGTTGATGCCTTTGTAGACCTCGCCGAAGGAACCCTTCCCAATCCGCTCCTGCTTGGTGAAGTACTCCTCGGGGTCCAACCGGGTATTCTGATCCAGTGACAAGAAATAAAGCATTGAATCATTGAGTGTTTGTCACAATGACTACAGAGGCTTATTTGTTTGTATAGGAGTGTGCGCACCTTGCCGAGCACTTAAACGGCACATAACCAAACGACTTGTTTCACATGTGAATGCTGTTTTATAAGAGGTTAACTAGAAGTGACAGGAGGTGTTACAGCTATCTGTTGGCCTATATAATAATGCTTTCATGCACTGCTTACATATACAGTATATATATATATATATATATATATATATATATATATATATATATAAAATTATTAACCTTTCTTATCTGTGTCAATATCTATTCAGTCCCAGCTCATATAATTACCTGGATTTGAGATCAAACTTTTTCAGTGGGTTCAGCAGGAAATGACTGATGATTTGAATGAGTATGCGAGGAGGCACTTAAATACATATACATTTTTTTTTTTATATCTACAGCATGTGACAACTGCAAATCTGAAATAATAGAGACTTTGACAATATTGATGTATACTGTCATTGAATTTTCGAATTCAGAATTTCGAATCAAATTGTTTTTGTCAGTTTGTTGATTGCTTTGGCATTGTTCCACCTGATGCTGACAATGGCATGGAGATGAAAAATAAGTGAATTCATATTTGCACTGATGACTTGGACCCCCACCCACCTATTCATAGAAACAGTCATGGGGGGGGGTCTTGGACAACAAGAAGGGAGGTGACAGTTGGTGAAAAGATGATTTCTGTACCTGGTTTTGCATGTCTCGAAGGTGTGCCATCCCCTCTGCAGGTTGGACTGGACAGGGACAGCCACAGCTCTCTCTTTCCGAGCTTATCAAAAAAGATCCTTTCGGGCTTTTCCTCCCCTCTTAGCTGTCTAGGAAGCTAGCTAGGTGGCTAGCCAGCTAGATAACCACCCAATCTGCTGGCTTTAACGGGGCTGTCACTCCGCGCTCTGTTTTCGGCCTCCAAGTCCAACGAAGGACTGAAGAGCCCGGCGAGCCAACAAGCTATTGACCGAGAGACTTCATTTATATCGGCAGCAATAAACAAGAACATGAAATGCTTCTTCCGTCTATTAATATTTAATTCATTTCAAAGAACGCTTAGCCTGTTGTTCATTTGAAGCTTGAGGAGGACAAAATAATGGCCCAGCCAGAGGACGCATGCGCATTGGGTTTGAAGAAGGTGGTGGAATTGTGGGGGTTGTATTTTTGAGCTCTATTTGGCTCAAATACGGAAAACCTATTTCATGTAGATGCTGCCACAGACATTCGTAAACAAATTGTACGTTATAAAAATACACATACATTTAAGCTCATTGCATAGTGTCATGTGTCATATATGTGTCAAAGTCTATCACATTGTTATATATAAGCAATATGAGTTTAGTATGTATCCCCTATAAACACTGATTTAAGCACATGCACAATGCACAGAGGATAATGCAAATTACTGGTCCATATAGGCTACATTAGCTGTATATTAGCTCCTATGATGCACATTAACTGTTTTGGAGGTGTATATTTTTATTGAAAACATTTGCACTTGCCCAGTAACTGCCTGCTGCTGTGGATTTGTACCTCTCAATCTAAAAAAAGGGGGAACATTTACATCACGCATACCAGAACACCAACACAGCTACATCCTGCGTTATCAAAAAATAAATAAATAAATAAAAAAATGGTCAGAAAACATATAGCACAATGATCTACTTAGAGTCATTGTAATCACCTATAGCTAAAATGCAAAAGGTCAAACTTATGGTAGTAAACCATGTGATGCACATTGTTTTAACTGTGAAAGAATAACTCCAAATACAAGTGACAGGGATCATATCTGCTCCTCTAAAAACATATTATTATCTGATAATTTTTAAAATGCATTTACAGTACATTAATTTATGCTAATTGAGTAAATAGAAATGTGTTACACTTTTCTCAGTTAGCTACTCTTTGAGACATATTGGCAAGCAAATCTAAAAAGCGTTGTATAATTTTGTATTAATTAGGCCAATTACATAAACGATGAATGCGAACCAAATAATGTGTGTCATGACTGTGTGCGATCGTTTTACGACCTGGGTGCCTCCTGTCGCTGCAACTCGGTATCACCATTACGCTGTAGCTCATACGCTCCGCCCCGGCGGACACACACGAAGAATAGTGCTAATGCCTACATATACACACACCAGCTTGAAGCGGTGTGTCCTTTTATTTCGTCGTCCGTTCCGGTTGATGCTGTTAACGAACAGCATTTTGACACATGACGTTCTAAAACCCCTGTGCTAAGACCATAACGGTAAGTAGTCATAAAGCTAAAGGCAAGTTAAATTATATTTATATATTACGGCTTAGCCTGCCTGTTATTGCGGACAGTCAGCGGTTAACGTCTGCTTAGCTAACGTGTTGTGATAAAAAAATTATCATTAGCTAATGCTAAACATACTCGTATCATTAGCTGCTAGATACATGCTAGACATGGCGTCTTGCGTGGATTTTCATTCAGTGACATTGAAGCCAGTTGTCAACACCTCATGGCGATGTTATGTAATTAAATGCAACACGACGTGAAATGTTATTTCTAAGATACTATTTATAAGGTTTGGCGGATACACCCCCCTATCCTCCGCCCTGTCGTCGGGCTTAAATTGGTTCCTCTACGGGACATGCTCTTTTACACGGACTATACTTTTCGCCACTCTGTCAGTTAGCAATGACTACAGTCACCCTGTTTGTAATTTTAAAGAAGGTATAATCATACTGCCTTTAACTGTAATTTAGAAAATCAGGATGACAGGCAGGCAGACCACTTACCCAGGGCTAAGATATAAGCTTGGATGTGATTACTGAACAATCATCACTGAAGTGTAGCTTAATTGTTTACACTCTAAGTCTAACTTGCCTAGTTTTGCCTTTAAATAGTTAATAGTATTTTAAGTGGTTTTCCATTTCCTTCCATTTTATGTGTCTGCAGGCCGGATGAGTGGGCCATTTACTTCCCCTTCTGCACAGGTGGCTGAGATGAACCGCATCCATTATGAGTTGGAGTACACAGAGGACATCAGCCAGCGCATGCGAATCCCAGAGACCCTCAAGGTGGCCTCAGGGAACCAGATGGCACTTCAGCAGCCTCTGGCCATTCACACAACTCTGATGCAGGTGCCAGAGAGGATCATCATAGCAGGTGAGGACAGACAGTAAAAGGGTGCATGGAAGAAAATACCCAACACATGCACAAAACTTTGCATTGGAAGCTGAAATTGAGGTGCACTGAGGACAACACACTGGCCTGATCTCAGTTCTCTGAAATTGCATCCATGGTTCCTTTACTAGCTTTCCGTCCTCATGTCTTAGTCCGTCCCACCGAAGCATAGGAGGGACGTAAGGAGAGAGAGAAAACGACAATGGTTTTTTTTATTTATTTTTTTTTATAGAGAGATGAGACAACCTTTTCCTCACAAGTGTCACATGAATTCGTCAGCTGTATGGGCGGAGTTAGCAACGTTCAGCTGCATGGTTTTCTGGGAAGGTTGCCTTGTTGTATCCTCGCTCATAGCTCCTTAGAGATCTATGCTCCATCCTCACTCCTGGATTCTCAGGGCAGGAATAAGAGCTTTAAGACTGCCTTCATGAGGGAACGCCAGAAAAACTTAGGTTTTAGCAAGGAGCTATCAAATAAGAGAACTGAGAATTATCCAATGTTTAAAATGTTTATGATCCTTGTGACCTCCTACCACTGTTAAACTGCCCCTCTCCTCCTCACTTCCTCCACAGGTGATGATGGGGACACTCAATTTTCTCATACCCGAGACTTGGACCTGATTCAGTCCGTCCCTCCCATGGACCTCTTGAACATGAAGGCCCCACCGCATATCCTCACTCTTACAGAGCAGCCACTGGACTCCCTTGAAACCGAACAAACTGCCACGTCACAAAGCAATCCCAGCCATGTGGTAAGGGTCCAATCAAGGTTTTCATTCTGTGTCCTTTGTATTTCTCAACACAATACATGGAACTTTCTTAATCTACCGAATCTTGACACTGATTCAAATAGTGGTGCAATATTACACTATTTTAGAAAGGTAGCAGTCTGGAGTTAAACACACAATGTCATTAAACATGGCACGTGTTCTTGTACAGCTACAACAAAACGTTCGCAGTGTCACTCACTTGTTACACCTTTGAGTTTGTTGATGAAAATGTTGCAGATGCAGTAACATTTTGGATGTTAATCCGATTAGGTGGAGAAAGGTGTAAGGCTGTGAAGTTAGAGCAAAAAGCTGATTATTGGAAGGTTATCTGATGAAGAACACCACCTAAGATGTGGAAATTCTCTGAAATCATTAAAATCACATGCTGTCAGTGTAAACTAGTCTGCTTTGAAAGATACCCACAATGGGAATAAGTCCTGGACTTGGATGTGTTTTCATCCTTCATTGTATTTGATGTCTTTTCCCTTTTCATGTGTAAGGCATTCTTCGTACAATTAAATGAATCAAAGCAAAAAATAACACATTAGATTTGAACTTTTCTCTTTTTGTGTGAGCCTTACACAATTTCAAATCTTGGTATCATTTAAAGGCCCAATTTCATACTCGTTCTCGAAGGGAACGCAGTGCGAGTGAGAACACATCTGGCCGCCACGGCAGTCCGATTGTCAGAGGTGAGATGAGGTAAGCACACATGTGTTACAACACTGCTTTACTGCTGCTGCATTCTGAACTTGTTATTCTTATTTCACATTGGTTTGTTTAAAAAAATATCTTATTTCTTTACTGTTTCTCCCCACTTATCTCTCTGCCAGTGTAACCCCTTCCCCTTCTGCCCCTCCAGTCCGGTTGTGTCCCCCCCTCTGTTCTCCTGAGGATGTGAACATGAACTTGTTTACAGCTGCGGGGTTCCTGTCCTATATCCAGTCAACAACACGCCGGGCATACCAGCAGGTCATCGAGGTGCTGGATGACAACCACCGCAGGTGTTTTTTCTATTCTTTGTCCCTGTATTTCTCAGGAGTTAATCTATTCACAGCATTTCTCAGAACAAACAGCTGGTCCTGGTGGTGAATTCCTAAGAAAATTCATGAAATTAGGACAATTTATAGAAAAGAAATGCACTATTGTCACACCATTATAACCAGAGCTGCGATTTATTGATTAGTTGTCAACTTTTAAATTAATCGCCAACCATTTTGACAATCGATTACTCGGTTAAGACAAAAGTAAAAATATGTCTAATATCTAATACCTGTAAATAATATCTTTGATTCTAGCTTGTTAAATGTGAATGATTTCTAGTTTCTTCTCTCCCCTGTGACAGTATACTGAATATCTTTGAGTTGTGGACAAAACGAGACATTTGAAGACGTCACCTTGGGCGCTTGGCAAACACTGATCCACATTCTTCACCATTTTTTCTGACATTTTATAGACCAAACAACTAATCGTTCCTCAGGTGAAGAGCTGTAATGGAGCAGGATGTTTTATGAGTTAGTTTCTGGAGCAAGACAGTAAAACAGGACAAAAGGTTCCTGGTGAATTGCACAAGCTAGTAAAGTGATGCACATGAAAATTGTGCTGGGATGTCACTGTGGTCATTGTTCTGAATTAAGATTATTGATCTCCACAGGACACACCTGGACCTGGCTCTGGATATAAACCCTGATGATTCGGGGTTAGTGGATGCCTCCTCACTACGGCGACAGGTAATATGGTTCACACGTCACTATTGAGTGATTCATATGTTTCTCCATCTGGTGTGCATATTGTGCCTGTTGTGAGTATTTTTCAGCATTACAATTTACAACTGACAGGATACAATGAAGGCATGCTGACGCAGCAAGCTTATGTTTCCCATCAGGCTGCTTACAAAGGATGCTGGCAGAGCAGCATGCAGCCAGTAAAAACTGCCATTTTCAGATACTCCGATGTAAAAAAAAAAAAAAAAAAAAAATGCATTAGAAATACAAGTAGTAATCACACCATAGACTATAAGAAAGTACTTAAAGTAAGTTGTTTTCACATATGAACTCTGGACTAAAGCTTGATTATTTAGTTTGGGGAGTACTGAAAAAAATTTAATAAAAATATGTTATCCTATCCAAAAGTGTATGTATTTAAATGCCGCATTACCATCACACACCAACAATTCAGGAAATAATCTAATGAAATCCGATTTTCAAACCCTCCCTTTCCATTGGGCTGTACCATTTTTCTGATACGTTTAGACTGTGTTCTTTGCAGTGTTGCAAACTTAGCGACTTTGTCGCTAGATTTAGCGACTTTTCAGACCCCCTTAGTGACTATTTTTTTTTTACAAAGCGACTAGCGACAAATCTTTCTGTTGAAAAGATGGCAGCATTGTCCGGCAAGCACGCAAGGTATTTCTCTCTTGTGGCCACTGAAACAGTCACCTCTCTCGTCTGCTTTGTGACTGAGGAGCAGCCCCCTCTGCTTTCTCCACATGGGCAGCAGCTCTGCGCGGGCAGGTAGACAGGGGACAGGGTGTGGGGCTGGTGTAGGGACGAGAGACCGCGGGATGAGACGGGAGAAAGACTCTGCTGAGCTGGCCTGACCCTGAGCAACCTAGCCTTCTTTGAGAATTCTTTATCGATCTTTCATCCCATAGATTGTATTTTTATTTTTATTTTTTTATTTCTTTTATTTATTTATTTATTTTTTTACTTTAAAGATAGGCTACCCAAGTGATAATTATAATTTAATATAAATTCCCATAGTGAGTTTGATTATTTGACTAAAGATTTATATTTCTTACTATGTACCTTGCTGACACAACCACTAAGATATGCAATATATGCAAATTAGCATATGACGCCATTTAAAAAATAGAAATAGCTGTACCCCTCGACGCGCACGGTATAATTCGAACACTGGCTGTGGGTACATACACCGGTATGCGTAGATACGGACGTAAGGCATACTCTACGTTTTAGTCTGACCCCACCTCCACAGAAATGTAGCTTCACGTCGCGGTGACGCAGACCGCAGCAACTGTGATTGATCCGCTTGGCTGGAGCTTGATAGTGTTGCATTTCCTCCTACTCATTTCCGGGTTCTCCTTACTCCGTGAAAACTGAGAACTTGAGGAGGAGGGGGTTTATTTTTCTTGCTATAGCTTTCCGATCACTGTCAGAAAGCAGAGACACTTTGTCTGTCTGTCTCCACCGCTGGAGTTGGTAATCACTGCGGAGCTAATGCCATCACTCTACGTACACGCACACACACACTGGCTCGGCTGTTCTCAGAGATACGAACAACACAGACACACTAGCACCAGCCTAGGTACTACTATAAATCTGGTGCTGACATTTTCCCGAGTTTCCCTTGTCCGTCCATGTAGTACACAACAGGAGATTGTCCGCATCAGATACATTCTCACTTACTGGAAATACTCTGTTTAATTTAGATGTGGGGTGACAGTGGGTGAGCGTGCAGCACACAGGACATAACTGATTACACTGCGTCCCAGAGCTGTTCATAATTGGGTCATAAACAACCAAATCTCTTGCCGTTCCTTTTATTTGTCTGACCATTTTGGTATCTGCGCTTACTGTCTCGGTGTCTCTCCAGTTAGATATTTTCTTTGCCATCTTCATGTAAATCGCCCTCGATTGTCTGTTTTCTTCCGAATTTGCGGCATAAAACGTCATTATCACGCCTACTTGTTTGCTGTGAATTTTCACACTTTTGGCTGATCCGCATTACACAGATGTTGTTCTAGGGAGCTGGCAGGGTAAAGACCATTTTGATGTCTGGTCCAACTGATTTGGACATTTTGGTTTTGCACACACGGCTCCGATGGGTAGGGTCTAGTTAATTTTAGCATTGCAGTGCATGTGTGAAAGGGGCTGTAGAGTATTTTTCAACTCTTGAAATATAGGTCCCTATTTCAAAACGCATAATCCCACGAAAAAATCTAAAAGGATGACTCCCCCAGGTTCTTCATGTCTGTTGATTTTGATATGGTCACCTACGTTCAGCTTATGACATTGTGTTGCATGATATGAAATCTTATCCAGGCACAGCACAAGTAGTATTAACTTACCTTTTTAAAGTGTAGAAAAACATGTTTTTGTGGTCATTCAGATTGTGAAGTTGAACCGGCGTCTGCAACTGCTGGAGGAAGAAAACAAAGAACGCTCCAAGCGAGAGGTGATCCTGTATTCTGCTACGGTGGCATTCTGGCTCATTAACACCTGGATCTGGTTCCGTCGCTAAGATTGGACATGAATGAGTCTCTCAAAACACTGGAAGCCAAAGCAATTCCTTGTTAAAGCTGCAACCATTTAAATACAGAATGAGTCTTTACTACATCTAAAGGCAACCGCAGGAAACTACATCAACCTTGGCAAATGTCCTCCACCACAATCCTAAGTGTTTCTATAGTAAATTCTAAATTGTGATTTCACTGCCAAATTTCAAACTTTGCGCTGTCAAGTTAAGACCTAAGGGCCTGCGTCCATATAGGGTGTTTCTTTGGCAGAAAAGTGCCCCCCCAAATGCCCTTTTCTGTCTTTGATGACACCAGTGCTTTTCTGAGCCTAGACTAGAAGCCGTAAGGCAAACAAAAAAACAACGTAGCACTCTGCCAAAAAGACGCTGGGTGCAGCGCTGCTTCTCTAGCTGGTCGCATGCAGCCACATATGCTCTTTTTTTCATTGGGACGAAAGACGCTAAGTGGACACAGGCCCTTAGGTCTTGGAGGTAAAGCTAAATTAAGCATATCTTACATTCAAAGATTCATCTATGTATTTAAAACCTTCACAAACCGGCAAATGACGAAGCACAATAACACTAAAGCTGGATGTTTGCGAAAATGTTAGTACCCACTTTGTTGCGATGAACTGAGGTTTGCTATGTAGCATCAACAACAAACACTAGTTACCTTATTTGGCTAAAACTAGCTATAACATGGGTTGCTCTAAAAAATATAATTTCAACTCTCAAACAGGGATGACGTTTGAGTCTAAAGCTTTCTCCACCTCTCAAATACTGCACTGATGTTCACTTCTGTGGCAGATAATGTAGAATATGTGGACCAGTTTAAAGTAGGAGTGCCTGGTATATATCAGTAAGACTTGCAAAGCCTCTCTTATATATTATGGTCATTTTGTGCAATTATTACGGATTGTACCGTTTTAAAGCTTGATAAATCCTTTGCAAAGCAACAACACATGTTACAGTGATGCTTAGCATCATGTATCTTTGTGAAAGTTAACATTTAACATAAATTAAATATTTTTTGTAGCTTCAGGAGAAGAATGAAGAGGGGAAACAATGATTTACTCAAGCAACAAACGTTTTGGGAACCAAGCCAAGTTTGACATCACGGTTCATCAGTTTTATAAAAATCTACCATTCTTAAAGTCTCAAAGTAAGATGACTAAATCTAGAGATGCCATAACATTTATCCTCAATGTCCTTTGAGTTCTGCATCACCCACAACATTTGCATACAGTACTTGAATAGCCTTTTGTTGTAAATGTTGTATTTTGTCCTTTAATGTAAAGTGTTGACAAAAATACTAAGTGTAGGGTACTAAGGGTATTATCTGTGCTTTATATACAGTCTGAGTTTGGTTTCCAGAGAATTTGTTTCCACTAAGTTACCTACAAAATATGCATGCTCTATGGTTTTCTTTATCATACAGTAATGAATATTAGAGCTACCGTCTGTATGATCATGTGTATTATGCTCTGTATATAAAATATTGATGTCATTATTTTTCCATAATGAAATTAGTATGTATTCCATGAAGGTTATTTATCACATGCAATGCAGAGGCACCAACAAAATGTTGCAGTTAACCATTTTTCTTTCTTTCTGTGAAGCACTGTTACTATTCTTTGGCTAAAGCTGGAGTTTTAAATTTAGTATTTTACTTCCTTTGCAATATATGAAAACATGATTAATTGTTTGTGAATATCTTTGCTGTGATAAATGATGGATGGTCATTTCCTCCAGAGCCTGGTTTCTGTGCAATGCTGACCCCTACTGCTCCATCCGCTGTAACACCAGGAAGACGTTTCAGGGATTCTAACTTGACGTCGTTGTAGAGAGGTATAGTTAAACAAAAGTCCATCTGTACTCCCAAAAATCCTTCCCAAACGGCATTTAATATTTATTACCCAATCTGAACAGTTTATTTTATTTTTTAAAATCTTCTACTGGAAGTATTCCTAAGAACAGAAGCAGTGGTGCTACTACTGGCAATGGGCATCACCAAACTGGCGGATTTGATCCGCTTAGATGCTCCCGGTGCTATTTCTCATAAGGATATCAGTGACTACACGGGTAACTAATATCCCTGATCTTGCATTCATCTTTTGTTTTATTTGCACGGTTGATTTTTTTTTCTTTTTCTCATCAAACGACGATTGCTAATGGCTAATGTTAGCATACTAACATTACCTGGCACTAGTTAGCTTAGCTTTGTTAACGCTACATAGCTATAGTTCACACTAACGTTCCCCAACAAAACTTCACTAGTAACACTAACGCAGCTTCACTGAAACAGCTCAGGTTCAGTGTTAAAATGCGTACTTTTACCAATACTTTTCCTGACAATTCTTAACGTTATCTACCATAAATGTATCATAAAACCCGGTATGTACTTATGACCAGATTGTTGTTGTTTTTCGGTTCAAATGTAACAGATTTGTCAGCTAAACCGTCATTCTGAACTGTACTTCAGCATTGTGGAGAAAAATCTCCCCGGGGCCCATGCCCTGGAAGCCTATATGATTAATATTAACAGGCTATGGTTCAAGTAGACAGTCCGAAACATTGCAAGCTTTATGCATTCAAATCTGCATTGCTGGCAGCATACTAATATTGCTGTCAGAAACATTTTGGGTCTTTTGAATGCTTTGTAATTTGCAGTGATTATCATAAACTGCTGCCATGGAAATAAAGTACTGCAACTTTGTTTGTATAGTTATATAATGGACTAATATTTACATATGGATATTTCTATCTGAAATATAGTGGAATAAATGTGTTACACAGAAGTAAGTACTTGAATAAATATATCAGTAATACATTTCAGCCTTTGGGAAAAGTGGATGTTATTGAAACGTTTATTATGACTACATGGAAGTTGTAATACATGGTGCTGATGATGCTGGTGCTGTGTTACACCCCACAGGAAAGGTAATCGCACTTGATACCTCCATTGTTATGAACCAGTTCCGTGCAGCGATGCCTTCCCTGAGGTGAGCTCCTTAATGATCGATGACCCGTTCTGTCCTGCTGAAGTTTAGCAAAAGTGGATTTATTTCCCACAAGATCTTTTTCTCCGACTGGCAAATTGTATATATTGATTCCCCATTTTCATCCCAGTTCAGTGCATGTCCAGAAAAATAGAAACGCCTGTAAGATGCAAGGCAGTCCAATAAATTAGCCCTGCAATACTGTTTTTGAGTATTTTGGCTGATAATACACACACTACTGCTTTAGCTGTTTTGTACGTTGACTTAATTAGTAATTTTTGAAGCTACACTGTGGTGACTGACTGCATTATATTGGACAATGTGTCTAATATCTTTATCATGTCATTGCATATGTGCAGACATATTAGAACCACCCTATGAAATAATGCAATCCAACACACCACAAACCACAGCCATACAATTGGATCAAGACCTCTCTTACACAGTCTCCGCAACGCTTAAAAAATATATGTATACGTTTTTAACAATGTACAGTTTTTTTTTTTTTTTTTGCCAGTGTATTTGTGTGAAATATTAATTTCTTCCCCGTAGCCCCCTGACAGGCCTCTTCTTCCGCACGCTCACCTTCCTGGAACATGACATAAAGCCAGTTTTTGTGTTTGACGGGAAGCCTCCTGGGGAAAAGACAGCTGCTGTAAGTGACACCTTTGAGTCTGCATCTTTTGACTCAACTTGATACTAAACCTATCGTCTTGGTGTGTTCAAGACAGTCACAGGTCAGAGAGAGACAAATCTGAATGCTTCCCGCATGTGCTCGTTTTGGCAGTAGAACTGCTCTTCTTAGAAGTTTTTTTTTTTTTAAGAGTATTTGTTGGGAATTTTTAAGCCTTTATTTGAAAGGACAGCTGAAGACGTGAAAGGGAATAGAGGGCAGAATGACATACAGCAAAGAGGCTGCAGTTCAGAGTCGAACCATGGCCCTTTGCGTCGAGGGTTAAACCTCTGTATATCTGGGCACCCTAGATTGTTTTGTTTTTTTAACTATTATTTATTCAGGGTGGTTTCACTGAAAGGAAGCCACTCTTTTGCAGTAAAATATCTAAAACAAGGGAGTGAAAGTGAATTTAATAGGTCATTGTGATATGACAGAGACAGCTACCACCTGCAGTGTGACACAGATGCCTAGTCCCACCCATGCTGATCAAAGCTCCCGTTTTTCCTGCAGCTTGAGAAGAGAGCGGAGACAGCTGGTTTGAGTTCCCCCAATCTCTCAGGCACAGGTACATCTACACAGAATCATAACCACAAGCACAAGTTTTTAAATGTTTACTTATTATCCTGGAATCGCCAGGAGAATTGCCGCCGGATGTCTGTGTGTTGCCGTTGTCAAACTCTGTTCTCTTTGGGAAACAACAACAAACTTTGAGCTAGCAAGCTACATGCTGGTGCAACAGGAAAGTCAATGAATGATTGTAAAGATTTACAAAGAATATGTTGAAGGCATTTACTCTCTAACTGGGACGTTTTGGGACTGATTGGTAAGAGGAAAATTATGTTTAATCGTGTATCCAGCTAATTTAAAAAGCCCACATTTCTGTATCGTGTGAACAGTTAACCTTATTTAATATTGTATGAGGGGTTTTCTTTTGCGGAGTGCAAATTGTGTCGCAAAAACAAAGTCTTTCCCGAGGCTATTTAGCAAAACCACCTTCTCTGTGTCCAGAGCTTAGCGCTGCCCAAGACAAATACAAACAACCCAGAGTGATATTTTCTCCTATCCCTTCATGCACAGTACATGTGGTGGAGCCAGACCTTACTCCACAGCTCTGTGGAGATTGATAGGTATACACTGGAAATATTATTTGAATTTTAAGGTAACCATGACTCTTTTGTCCTCCATGCAGCATCATCCCTGACCAAAGATTGTCTCCAGCTCCTAAAGCTTCTGGGTGTACCTGTCATCCAGGTGTGACCTGTTAGACATTTTTTTTTTTGTTCATATTTTCTCACTGTCTCTTTACATCCTTCATTGACTACACGCCTTATCATTTGTATCTCTGTCTCTCTCTATCTTGTACTTCAGGCTCCAGGTGATGCTGAGGCAATGTGCGCCTGGCTGGTGAGAGAGGGGACTGTGGACGCTGTGGCGTCAGAGGACATGGACACACTACCGTTTGGAGCCAATGTTCTCATTCGCCAGCTGAACGCCAAGAAGGACAGGCAAGAACTATGCAATGCATGTTTTGCTTTAAGGACTTTACTGGATTTTTCTTATGTTTTAATCCATTTCATAGTATAATTCACATTTATACTGGTACATTTCCAACGTATCTCATGGATAATTACATTGGTAAATGCATTTACTGTCATGCTTTGTATGCTCAGATGTTTTTTTGTTAAAGTTACTCTCATTTTCTTAAGTTGTTTGGGGCTGGTGTATTTAAATACTCTTCAGAACCTCTGTTGCTAAGGCGTTACAGAAAAGCAATGGATTCATTATAGCTTTTGACATAAGGTGGTCTTAAAGTGCCCATATTATCTGGGATTTGTGGTGTTATTTTGTGTCTCTGGTGCTTTCACACGCATACAAACTAGAAAAAAACATCCATGCTGTTTTGAGTGAGATACTCTCCGGGTGAGCTGTTCAAAATCTGCACGGCTTTCTACGTAACTAGCAGAGACGAGGTGGCTAACCGTAGCATGCTAGCATGCTAGCTTGTTCTCAATGGCAAAACACTGCTACAACACACTAGTTCACCATAATCTACAAAATAACTACTTGCATGTCCCTGTTTTGCAGGTATTGTATAAGTCTCCCAGCTAATCCTGCCTTGTACTGACCAAAGTTGGAGAAACAGATAGCTGATGTGATCTTACCTAGCTACTGTGCATGTGCAACTCCCAACAAAAATGGTAAAGAAGTGAGATGCCTCACTCTGGAGCTAAAACAGAGACCTGAACACACAGGGTGAAAAGAGTAGCTGCAGCAATGTGCAACAAACATGTGATTTTGGCACAGATCAGACAGGACTTGTAGCCTCAGCAAATGTTGATGTATTTATTCATCAACGAGGGTTTTCCTCATGCCACTTTATTTTCAGTCTATCACTTTACCTGAAGGGACTGAGATTTCTAAACTGATCTAATGTTGATCTATGTTCTTTTTCTTCACAGTGATGTCATTGAATATTCTTTACCCAAGCTGTTAGAGAAACTCCAAATTAGTCATGAGGAGGTGAGACTAAAACTTCATCTTGTCATGTCTTTGAAAGTACAGAATATCATCA
This sequence comes from Percina caprodes, assembly GCA_013375575.1. Taxonomy (NCBI): domain Eukaryota; kingdom Metazoa; phylum Chordata; class Actinopteri; order Perciformes; family Percidae; genus Percina; species Percina caprodes. The sequence goes on along the minus strand of JABXJD010000418.1, from coordinate 362,074 downwards.
TTTGTAATACCACTTCACACACATATTACAAATAAGTCCTCAAACTTTCCTGCTTTTGTGCAATTTTCTTCCACCAGTTTGTTGACCTTTGTATTTTGCTGGGCTGTGACTACTGTGACAAGATAGCCGGTTTGGGTCCTAGGAGAGCTCTGCAACTGATCCAGAAGCACCGTACCATTGAGAATGTGGTTTTGCATATCAACAGAAAGGTACTAAATGGACAACCTGTGGTCTTTTTTTTTTTTTCTTCTGTATGTTGCTTTACAAAAAAGTGTAAGATCTGATAAGACACTGGGATCTGCTGCCCCTTCAGACCCATCCTGTGCCACTTTTCTGGAAGTTTCAAGAAGCACGGAAGATATTCTTGGGTGCACCACCAACCGTGGCTCCTGAACTCACCTGGACTGAGCCAGATGAAGAAGCCTTGGTTGGGCTCCTCTGTCACATCAAACACGTGAGGTACGTACTTTTTGCTCAAGCCTAGCTTTCATTTCACACGCTTCTCTTTCTCTTTCAAAGACTGTATACGTGTCCAGTGGTGGAAGAAATATTCAGATCCTTTACCACAAAAAAATACTCAAGTAAAAGCCATGCATTGAAAATATTACTTAAAGCGTAACTCTCACCAAAATGCAACCTAGGGTATTTTTGTGAATATACCCAAGTCAAACTTTAGTTTAAAAGCATAATTAGGATGGAAGCACCACTTTTAAGATTTACCGTATACTCGTTTTCGGTCAAATGGCCTTTTGAATGGGAGAGCTAGTGTTTTTAAAACACTAAGAAATCTCGACACGATATGAAATTTAGCTCCAAGTATCACCAGGGGCTCTACACATGAACTCCATCATTGAGAACATTGTTTGTGTACAAGGAGTTTACTAAAAAAGGGTTTAGCTGTTGTCATTTACGCTATCCGCCATCTTGTCAGTCAAAAAGTGTTAATCTCAAACATATTTTATAATTTTTCTCTCTGAAATGTAGTAGAGCAGGCGTAGAAAGTGGCATGAAAAGACAAATTTGTACTTAAGTACAGTACTTGTAAATGTGCTTAGTTACATTTCACCACTGTACGTGTCTGTTTTTAGACAGGACCGGGTTCGTCAACGAATGGAGAAGTTCCGTCAGAGGCGGGAAACTAAGCGGGAGGAGAGGGAAAAGGAGAGGGCAGCAGGACGTAGCAAGCAGACTCGCATGGAGGACTTCTTTAGAGTTACCAGAAAGAGGGAGCAGGTGAGCAACATTACACAAATATAAAAGACTATTAAATTGATTCATATTTGTAGGCAAGGCAAGGCAGCTTCATTTGTATAGCACATTTCAGCAACAGGGCAATTCAAAGTGCTTTACACAAAATCAGTTAAAAAAAATAAAAACAGTTAAAAGAAAATAAAACCCATAAAAAACAGAAGAAACATTTCAAAATAAAAACAGATAAAACACAGGAATAAAAGTTACAGTGCAGTATAAGAGATTAAACATTAAAGAAATGAACATCATTTAAAGAAAGGCAACATCAAAAAGACATGTCTTCAGCATTGATTTAAAAGAACTGAGAGTAGCAGCAGATCTGCAGGTTTCTGGGAGTTTATTCCAGATATGAGGAGCATAGAAACTGAAAGCTGCTTCCCCCTGTTTAGTTCTGACTCTAGGAACAGAAAGTAGACCTGTCCCAGATGACCTTAGAGGTCTGGGGGGGTCGTAGTGTACTAACAGATCAGAAATGTATTTTGGCCCTAAACCGTTTAGTGATTTATAAACTAGCAAAAGCAATTCTTTGGGGCACAGGAAGCCAGTGTAAGGACTTCAGAACTGGAGTGATGTGATCCAGTCTCTTGGTCTTAGTGAGGACTCGAGCAGCAGCGTTCTGAATCAGCTGCAGCTGTCTGATTGATTTTTTTAGGGAGACCTGTAAAGACCTCGTTACAGTAGTCAAGTCTACTGAAGATGAAAGCATGGACAAGTTTTTCCAAATTTGTTGTTTTCCATAATCTGAGCCAGTGGAAGCATGTAGATGTTAAACAGAAGAGGCCCCAGAATGGAGCTTTGGGGAACTCCCCATGTCATATTTGTACGCTCAGATGTATAATTACCTATTGACACAAAGTAATCTCTGTTCTGTAAGTAGGATTCAAACCAGTTTAGTACTGAGCCAGAAAGGCCAACCCAGTTTTCCAATCGGTCTAGTAATATGTCGTGGTCAACCGTGTCAAATGCAGCACTGAGATCAAGTAATATTAAGACTGAAATTTTGCCATTATCTGTGTTAAGGTGGATGTCATTATAGACCTTAACGAGAGCCGTCTCAGTGCTGTGGTGTGGTCGGAAACCCGACTGAAAGATATCAAAACTGTTGTTTAGTGACAAGAAATGGTTGAGTTGTTGAAAAACTGCTTTTTCAATGATTTTACTTAAAAACGGAAGGTTTGATATCGGCCTATAGTTGCTCATTAGGGATGTGTCTAGATTGTTCTTTTTTAAGAGTGGCTTGATTACTGCAGTTTTCAGGGCCTGTGGAAAGATTCCTGAAAGAAGAGACGTGTTCACAATCTGTAGAAGATCAGAAGCCAAACAATTCGAGACATTTTTGAAAACACCCGTTGGTAGAATATCAAGGCAACAGGAGGAGGTTTTCAGATGTTGTATAATGTCCTCCAGGTTTTTATGGCTGATTGTATGAAATTCTGTCATATTGGAACTAGTTTTGCTTGAACACTGTGACAACACATATCCTGGACTTGATATGGAGGCATTGACTGTTTGTCTAATCTTCTGAATTTTGTCTTTGAAGAAGGAGGCAAAGTCATTGCAGGCCTTGGTAGATAAAAGTTCAGATGCTACTGGTACTGGAGGGTTTGTTAACCTATCGACCGTAGCAAACAAAGCACGTGAATTATTATTGTTTCTAGAGATAATATCAGAGAAGAAGGACCTCCTTGCATTCCTCAGTTCCAAATTATAAATGCGAAGTCTCTCTTTATAGGCGTTATAATGGACCAGGAGATTTGTTTTTCGCCACCTTCGTTCAGCTTTTCGACACTCTTTTTTTTTCTGCTTTCACCAGTGGGACATTTCTCCATGGAGACCTTTTCTTACCAGAGACAACTTTGACCTTAGTGGGAGCAATGGCATCGATAACATTTGTAATTTTACAGTTGAAATGATCTACAAGCTCAGTGACTGAGAGCCCCGAGAGGGCGGGTGTGGAGGAGAAAAGCTGAATAAATGTTTCACTGGTGTTTTCAGTGATATACCGTTTTCTGATTATCTTTGTTTGGACACTTTTGGGCGCAGAGATAGAGCCGTTAAAGAAAACACAGGAATGATCAGACAAAGCAACGTCAGTCACCACAACCTGTGTTGTATTAATTGGAAGAAAGCTATAATTATTTAGTTAACAAAAAAAACTATTTAAAACTACCTTTTTGAAATGTCTGGATCCATCATAATTTCTACTTCAGTTCAGCTTTCTATTTTCAGTTATGACCTGAAAAAAAATCCCTATTCATTTTTAGTACTTCCAAATGTGGTGTGTTGTTGATTAGTCTGAACTGTTCTCTTATCTTCCTCCAGACTGTGGAAGCTGCAGACACTTTAAGCAGCAAAAGAAAGAGACCAAAGTCAAAATAAGGCCGCCACCATCTCCCTCTTGCTGCCTCGCCCATCGAAGTTGTTTTCAACGCCTTTCTGAATAACAAAGAAATCTGTGATTCCAATCTTGAATTTCTGCCATGAGATGACTTTTTTCTTTAACAAGCTTCATTCCTGTACTGAGGAGAAAGTCTAGCATCTTCAACATCCATGTCAGTGACTAAATAATATTCCATGTGTTTTGATTATTTCTTCTGTGACAATATTAATTGACAAATGTCAACAGTTTCAGAGGCAGCAGCTTTACATGTTTAATCATGGTTTTGCATTGGGAGAAGGTTGCGCTTTTCTGGGTGCCTTCTAGTTACCGCCAAACTTAAAAGAAGCTAAAACAGCCGTCTCGCAAGACTGACTTCAAGTCTTTGTCACTGCATGGGAGAACTACCCCCACGGACAATACAATAATCTGATCTTACACTTGATCTTTAGTGTATCCAGCCACCAGGAAAAGCAGAGCAGGCGATGAAAGAGAACAGTGGGATCACTGTCAGGGAGGCCTTCCCTCCCGCCAGAACTAGAGACAGGGGATGTCTCATCACTAGATATTCAATGAGCACCTGTTGTGTAAAGGGTGCCAAGGCAGAGACCAAGGACTTGAATTTTAAAACATGCACCACAAAGTAGTATCATGTCAAAAAGAGATGGTGAGATGTTCAACAGAAAGGAAAAAAAAAAAAAGCATTATTTTGAAATACTGAATGTTTTCTACACTGTATGTTTCATATTTTGATTTTTATATGTAGTGCTGTTGGCATTTTTAAATTAAAATAATGTTGATGTGTATTTGTTTGTGTGATGTTCTTATGGAAAGTGTGATTGGGTAGTGTAGTGTTTTTATTGCACCATTTTTTTTCTGAAATATTTCTGAATGAGTGCGTTATTCAGTGTACGAGGCATTATTCCAAACCAACAGATGGCGCCTGTGCTTGTGAAGTCGGTCTCTGTCCCACTATGGACGTGTAGAAGAAGTAGTTTGTCAGTCGCCCCAGTCTCCCCGGCCAGAAAGGTGTCTTCCCGGCTGCCGCCACCGCCGCTAGCGACAAGTCTACCCCGAAGACACCCTCCCTGTGCCGGGTACCTTGACCAAACTTCTTCCCCTGTGATACTAGCCCGCTGTTTTCGGCTATGGCGACGAGCGCGAAGCGAAAGCAAGAGGAGACTCATTTGAAGATGCTCCGGGAAATGACTAGCCTGTCCGCGAATAGGAAATGCTTCGACTGCGACCAGCGCGGCCCGACCTATGTCAACATGACAGTGGGCTCCTTCGTCTGTACCACCTGCTCTGGGATCTTGTGAGTTGACGAAAGTATCATATTTATTGTTTACGGTGTCCACCAGGCAAGGACAAAAAGATGCCGCTGTTGCTTATCGATTTGTTCGGTCCACAACTGACTTGGTGGTACTGTTAGCTTGTTAGCTAGTGTTAAAGTCAGGACAGGTAACGTCGGTTCTGCCGTTGGTTTGGGTTGGTAGTGTCGGCAGTTTGGTTTGTTACAGCTTGTTTTTACAGCTTTACTTCAGTGTGAAAAGAAGTGGTATTTAGGCAGAGTGGGAGGGATGGTTTCAGTATCTTAGTGCCTGTGTGGTGGTCGTACAAGGTTAGCACGCCAAACGTAAATGGTAATAATAATAGTCAAATAGTATAGTTGACGACCTTGTATAAACACAGCACGTGACTTGTAGCTCCTCTAGTTGAACTTTAGCTGGACCTCCGACATACACACACACCCCTAGATAAGCAGGAGCAGGGTGGGTCTCTCTACTTGGGGAGTAGTTAAAAGACAAAGTAGGGCAGTGGGTCTTTCCTCAGCTGCTGTCTGATAAAACCAGTACTTACTTTAGTCGTTATGAAATCATAGTCGTTGGAATCATAGCCTATATTAAGGATAGTGGTGGCGAGATGAAGCCTCATGAGTGGTTCACAAAAGGGTCCATTTCTCGAGGCTTAATTTGCTCACAATACCACCTATAGGTCAAAGAGTGTAAAACAGGCAGATCTATTACAGATGTGCAGTATCTGTGATACACTGTATCAGAAACGGGGTTTGACTGAATTTTGCGCCACTAAAGACTTAGAAATAAAAATCAATTTCCACGTCATCATTTATGTTAATATAGTGTGAATTTTCCGGTGGTATAATACGCGTATCTAAATTAATTGCGCCTTTGGCAACAGTTTCAGCTTTGAGTCTATGTGGAAGAGTCTGTTTCAGCTTTGCACATCTGGACACTGCGGTTTTCCCTCAGTTTTCTTTACGAAACTCTGAAAGATCGGTCAAGTTGCAGTGAACAGCAATTTTCAAATTCTGCTATAAATTCTGGATTTGATAGAGGCCTGGCCTCTGACTTGGCCACACCAGAATATTACATTGTTGGTTTTCAGCCAATCCTGTTATAGATTGCATCAGGTTCCCCGCCCCCCACAAGCCTTCTATGGCCTGCAGCAGCATCCCTAAAGCATGGTGCTGCCATCACAAGCCTTAAAAACCTTTGGCCCATGTCAAGGGATTTCTTTCTTTCAACAGTTGTTTTGTCATAACAAATCTGCCATAAAGCCGACACTGGGGAAGCAATAGTTGTTAACGGCACCCTGTCTCTCATTTTCACAATAAAAGCTCACCCAGAATTGGCTCTTGATTCCCTGGTTGGCCTTCTTGCACAGACCTGCGTATATTGAGAACTGCGTGCTTGAGGCAACTTTACAGCCATTTAAAAAAGATTGTATGATTGCTCTTACTATACTCTGAAATGTTTGTTAACTTGTTTTCCCCTTCGGTGCTGATAGTTGACCCTTTTGCACAAATGTGCTTGATAGTCAATAATCTGACCACTATTTGTCGTTTTGATTTAGCTTTTGCCGTAACACTTACCAACTTGCAACTTCAGCTATTTAAAGTAGACCAGGGCAATATATCGATATAATATGTATACTTTTTCTGTTAATCCCACAAGGGGAAATTTCAATTTATACTCCTTTGTTATTACACACAGGCCTGAATTACACACACATGCTCAGGTCCTATGCACTAATGGAGAGATGTCAGAGTGAGGGGGCTGCCCATGTAAAGGCGCCCGGTTCGGTGCCTTGCTCAAGAGCACTATACCCAGGAGGTGAACTGGCACCTCTCCAGCTACCACCATACTTCGGTCCGAATGGGGACTTGAACCAGCGACCCTCCGGTTCCCAACCCAACTCCCTACGAACTGAGCTACTGCCACCCCTAATATTGATATTGAGACTAGATATCGTCTTAGATTTTGGATATTGTAATATTGTAATATGGCATAAGGGTTGTCTTTATCTGGTTTTAAAGGCTGCATTACATTGAAGTGATGTCATTTTGTGAACCAGACTGTTGTAACTGTTCTAGTATTGGCCTTTACCCACTTAGTCATTGTATCCACATTACTGATGATTACTTATCAAAAATCTCATTGTGTAAATATTTTGTGAAAGCACCAATAGTCAACACTACAATATTGTTTTGGTATTGATAATATGGTATTTGGTCAAAAATATTGTGATATTTGATTTTCTCCATATTGCCCAGCCTTAATTTAAAGTATATTTTATCTATCACTTGTCCCACCCACTATTACACACAGGGGATTTCAATTTTGCTCAGTTATGTGACTTCTTATAACAGTTGTTTGTTACGGTGTGATTTTTATATGTCACAAAGTGCATGCAATTAGTTATTTTGTGTTTGTACTTTGCTTAGTTCAAGTGGTAGAGAACTGTTTGAACAGTATGTTTTCTATGGATCCAGGTCAAAGTGAATTTGAGTATTTCCGGCTTTTGCAGACTATATAAACATATATAGTTATGATGGCATCTTCTATAAGTCACTAATAACAGTGAGCACAATATCGTCAATCTCTGAGGTCTGTCATTTCAAATCAAATTAAATCAATTCAAATCACAAACATTTCTGATTTAACTAATTTAATTATTTTTTTAGGAAACTCAAAATACGGTACTTGCACTCAGTTTTTATTCCCCAAACATAAAATACACATACATGAAATAAAAAAATATATCAATGCATCTGTGGTTGTACCTTGGTTAATATTAATACTTTTATTAACTGCATGTGTCCTGTTGTGTTTATGTGTATCTCTGTGTGTAAATTCTGTATTGTTTTTCTAATATTTGTTATAATCTGTATGCATTATTTACTGTTTAACTAAAATACCAATAAATGGTGAAAAAGCTAAAAAATGTACCCCCACCACCTACAGGCGAGGACTGAACCCCCCACACAGAGTGAAGTCCATCTCTATGACCACATTCACACATCAGGAAATTGAGTTTCTACAGAAACACAGCAATGAGGTATCAGGCACACTTTACACCAAAGCACTCAGCACCATATTTCACATTGTTAAACAGTATTTTTTATGGTCATTCTGGTTTTGATTCAGAAGCATCTTGGCATTTCCTGAACCCTGCATAGTCAACTTTATTGGCATTCCTCTCTCCCCACTTTTCTCTCCCATTTCTCGTCCTCCCCTCCCCCTACCCTTTACTTTCTCTCACCTCTCTCCCGGCTTTGCCACCACCCCCACCTCAATCCCCTCTTACCTCCCACTCTCCTCATTCCTCTGCCCCCTGTAGGTCTGTAAACACATCTGGTTGGGCCTCTATGACGACAGGACATTAGTTGTTCCAGATTTCCGAGAACCACTGAAAGTAAAAGAGTTCCTCCAGGAAAAATATGAAAAAAAAAGATGGTAACATAAACTTGTTTTTTTGTTTGTTTTGATATTTTTTGGGAAGAGTTAACCTTGTTGTCAAAAGAGCACAAACCAAAATACTTATTTCAGTCCTTCACCCCTTGGATTCACTATGCACATAGTATAAATGGATAGATAGACCAATATTTTATACTTGGGGGCATACAGCTTTAAATAATGGCTATAAAGTCAATGTTTCAGTTTAATAGCATGCTCTTCGTTGTCACTTTCCTCTCTTACATGCAGTGTTGGTGGAAAGAGAACAACTTTAAAAACTGCTTTATAAGGGAAAGTCCCATTCAATTTAAATACCTTTATCCCAATCAAATAGATAATTACCCATTTGTTGTACTTGCGTAGTGCCCAGTCACTCAGGATCAGTTATAAAAGTCTTCCTATTATTTTCTTTCTTTCTTTGTTTTTAATACTCTGCATTTGTGTTGATGTTCTTTCCGGGATGCCTAGGTATGTTCCTCCAGACCAGGCAAGGGCAGTAGCTAGTGTCCAGGCCTCTGTGTCTGGCTCCTCAGCCAGCAGCACCGGTAGTACCCCAGAAGTGCAACCCCTCAAGACCCTGCAGCTCAACAAAACCCCCCTGCGCCAGGTAACAGAAATGTTCTCTGAGGCTCTGTTTGTCAATTAGTTAAGTATCAATGATGTCTTTTTAGAATTTGGATGGAGAAGACTTTTAACTCGACTTAATATGTGCGCTCACTGCCCAGTCTCCGGGGCTAGGTCGCTCCCAGGCTCACAACGCTGCTCAGGAGAAAAAGTTTGACTTGCTCTCTGACCTGGGAGGAGACATCTTTGCCGCTCCAGCCACTCAATCTTCCAGCTCTGCCAACTTTGCCAACTTTGCACATTTTCCAAGCCAGTCAGGTAAGATAGCTACAGCTTTCTCTCGAAGGTCCCAAAAGGTCCAAGGTTTCACTCAGACACTCGATACACAGTAATAATGATATTTAGAAGTGTGAAACCTGGTATGTCATCATCCCATGCTATGCCCTGCCATTGTTTTTATTTCCACATTCATTGTTCATTTGTCCTTGTGTATGGCTGCAGCACCTCAGGGTAATTCAGATACCAACTTTGCCAACTTTGAGGCATTTGGAAACACTGCAATTCCATCCCATCTGAGCACGTCACCCCCCTCAAAGTCCTTTTCATCAGGTACCCCCCTCCCCACCATTGTCTTTCCTTCACTCTATCCACACACACTCACCCTCATCTCAGTATTTCTCTTATTTGTTTTGTACCCATTGTGTCCACTGGGCAAGCCCTGTCTGTAATCACCTATAGATGCTTAGAGCACTGACGCTGATCATCACTACTGTTGAAAATTTGATGGAAACACATTTCTCTTGGAAGATTTTAAAGGTTTTTAAACTAATGCTCAACGCAGTGAGCACTTAAGACATGCTACGTTGTTAGCAATGTTGGAAAACACACCAACACGTCCTTTCAATTTGAATTAATTTGACAAAAGTGCTGTGAAAGGAGATACCCATTGGACATTTAGCCCTAAACCAGTTACAAAATACCATGCTTTTCCCTGGATCTTTAGTTAATTCTCCATTATTTGAGTGTGTGTGTGGTGTGAATGCACCCGGCACTTGATTTGTGAGTATCTTATTATTATTTTTTTCCGAAAGGGGGAGGTGTGCCAATCCCGTCAATGTCTAGTGCCGTCCCTACCCAGTCCCAGACAGAGAGCCGCAGAGAGGATCGATACGCTGCTCTGGCCGAGTTGGACAACGAGCTCAGCTCCTCTATTACCACAGCCAGCAATGTGCCAGGGTGAGAGACTGGCAGACACACACACAGTAATTATAGCGCTGCTAATAAATGTTCACCAGAAACCGTTAATTTCATACACAGGGTGCCTTTGCACACTTGGAAAGCCTACAAATACTGTATGCTACATGACGTTGATTAATTCCGTGTGCAACGTGTGTTGTTGAATAATGTTCCTCACGTGGTGAAATAGTGATGTGGATCCCTTAGACACTAGGAGAATGCATACATTGGAATCCCAACTAAAATCTTCAAATCCAGTTTTCCTCTCAAATTTATGAGACATCCTTTCACAGCTATAGTGTTTATTTTAAAAATTACTGTATAAGTTAGGGATCGACTGATATTTCTTTCATCAGCCTTAACCGATACGAGATGCCAATTTTCTTGAGAAGATATTTGGAGCCGATACTGCCTTTGCTCCCTCAATTTACATCATAAAAATGACGATGATAACAAATGTTACAAGTCTCAATTTAACTTAAAAAAAACCAATGTACAAGTAAACGGGTCAGGAAGAACAAGTAGATAAACAGTATTTCACTTCTTCACTTCTGCAATCATTTTACATTCATATCATCCAAATTATGTGTGCAATGTGCACCATATGGATGGGTGCACTGCATAACTGCAAGGCTAAAAGGCTTTCATCAACATCTACAACGCAGCCTTGATGATACATTGCTTGCTGACATATTTTAAGACAGATATAATGAGGTCATCACAAAATGTCCTTTGATAATTTAAGAAAACAATACACTTGAAAAGTATGTGTGTCCCACTGAGTGACACACACACACACACACACACACACACACATGCGCGCTGATATCATTGTGATGGCAACTCCGCCCAGCTCCAAGTAGGGAGAGAGCATAAAAACCTCAGCCAGGTGTTCGCTGAATAAACTCTCACAAATACCACGGAACAACTTTGGCATTACCTAATCCTATGACCCTAATAATATAGCCTACAAATAGCCTACAACTTGGCTATTTGTAGCTCCCTAAATACAGTGGCAAGCAGTTTTATAGACAAAGCATTTGGTATTTTCCATTTGGACCAAAAAACTTGCTTAGCTATAGTTGCAAGCCCATACAGAGCAATGTGTTTCCACTTTCAAAATGTAGAGCAATATTTCAGCTAAGTCAAACAGTTAAAAGATGCTTTGAAAGCTTTGTCTTGAAGAGCAGGCTTCCAGCACTCTGCTATTGGGGGAGGGGGAGGGGCAGTGCATGGTCTGCACGCGGACTGCAGCGTCTCTCTAGCACCACAGAGCTACCTGTGTGGACGCCTGTCTGTAAATAATGCCGGGAAAATCTGCTAACGCAGCAGCCGCGTATTGATAGATCGGCCAAGGTTAATTAATGCCTGTCATGCGTATTGCATACGGATGTAACATCATCTAATTAGGGCATTTTCTTCACAGGAACTTATTTGGACCAGTGCTTGGTTCATCGCCTGCCCAGAATCCACCTGTGTTACCCAGCATGCAGCATGGCTTTGGAGGTGGTTATAGTAATTACTACTACAGTGATGCATACAGAATTAAAATACATTTTTGGACTAATTTTGCAACTTCCACCTGCATTTCATCTAGCCGTCCCATCCACAAATCCCTTCGTTGCTGCAGCCGTTGCCCCGGAGATGGCCACCAACCCTTTCCAGACCAACGGCAGAGCTCCAGCTGCGGGTGTGTGCATTTGTGTATTTAATGAGACATTTTTTTTGTTACTTTGATGTAACATGTGATGTTGTGTGTGCGTGTGCATGCATTTACACACATGCTGTGTGTGTCTCGTAGCCTCGTTCGGCACTGGCTCTATGAGCATGCCTGCCGGCTTTGGAAATGCATCTTCCTACTGCCTCCCGACCAGTTTCAGCGGAAACTTCCAGCAGCAATTCCCTGGCCAGGCTCCCATCCCTTACTCTCAACCCGGGGCCTACCACCCTCAGTCTAATGGTTAGTGGCCTCCCACACCCCTCTGTCCTTTTACCCTGTTTCACCCGTGCAGTGCCTTTCAGTGATTTAGGTCACATGCAGAATTTTTCTTTCATGAAATTGTGTTTGTCTTGCTGAGGCTGCAGCACATTAAAAGTGACTTGTCAATGGCAGCTACTGCACAGTAATAAAAGGTTGCATTTAGGGTACAAAGCTTTAGGGTTTCTGCTCCGTGCGTCACTCATAAAGCTTTGTTCACACCTGAATGCAATCAAAACGCTTGGCTCTTTCGTTGATTTTTCTCCCCTCTAAGCCGCCTACACATGATACGCGATTTGCCCTCTGCACGCTGCTAGGTAGGGCGCAGAGAGCAAAGTGCCGTTCAGGTAAACGTCATCAAGGGTGGCTAGGTAACGACATGCTGTGATCTCATTGGTTGCACTATCGAGAGGTCAGCGGGAACTAGATCAGAGATGGAAATAATTTGAATTTTGAGCAGAAATCATTGGAGCGGCCAGCGCAAAACAGTTTTGCCACCTATCATGTGTAGCCGACTTTAGTCCCTTAGTGGTTTGGGTAATTTATCTTCGACTCTTTATAACCTATTTTTGGTCGCCGTGTGTATATATAACAGTTGCAGTGAAATATATTGCACATTGCTGCTTAACTGCAGGAGAGAGCAGACTCAACCCTTTCCCTGTATCACCCCTAGGCCCTGCATTCCCAGTCTATGGACAGAACAAGTCCTCCATGACGCCCTTTGGGCAGCCCTTGGCTGGCCCTGGCGTGTCCAATAACCCATTCATGGTGAGCATGCTTTGCTTTTTGTTTTCCCAGCTTTTGGGGTTGAAGAAGGCAATAAAGGAGGTACTGTGGGGCTTTTATAAGTTTCGGGAAACAATTGTACTGATTGATTTCATTGGAAAAAAATCCTATTAATAACATTCATTTGAAGGGATAATTCTCAGAATTTTTCAGGTGGGTCTTACATCCATCCCTTTCTTATTCCAGGCGGGAGCCCCAGCCGGGGCATTCCCTTCAGCGGGTTCAACCAACCCTTTCCTGTAGCACAACTCCCAGTCCTGGCCACCAGAGGGCAGCATGCAGCACATATTTGATGCATCCGTTCCATCATGCAATTAGTGGCAGTACAGTCTTTTTTCATCAAAAGAGGTTTACAACACTATGAAGGAATACAAATGACTATATTGGAGACTAAGGGACTGTTATGCGGAGAGAGAGAGAAAAAATGTACTGTTTGGACTATATACAATACATTATATGCTTTTTATTTTATGTTTACAACTGTTAGCTCTGTGCATATCATAATATGTAATCACAATTAAGTACATGTTATGTATAACAAGGACTGAGTTGACAAGGGTGAGTATACGCATACCTTGTTGAAAAAAAAAAAAAAACCTCCACTGCAAAGTGTCTAGGGGGTAAGGGTATACACTTTAAGATTATTAACAAGGTTCCATCCAAATCCAGATCTCTGGTTTGAAGCAACCATGATGATGGTATTTCAATTTCAAAAGGGATTTCTTTTTATTTCAGCATAATTGTGGCTGTTCTGACACTAAGGTGCAAAATGTCATTTAACTTAAAAGTTGCCTATATCCGAAAGCAACCAAACCCACATTTCCTTTTAAAACTAGAGTAACATACCAAACAGGTGGCTGGGATACAGCATTGATCCTGGACTATTTGTCATGCTTTTAATAATATTGCCAATATTTGTGAAATTTGTGTAAAAAGGGTAGCGGCTAAATTTTAGTTTGAAACCATGGGCAGCTCCTAGAATATGTGGACTGCATAGACTTCAGATGTTTTAGCTCACCAGGCAAAGGGACAGGCATGTATACTAAAGCACAAATGGAGGAAAGAGACAAGAAGTGCAGGCTTGAAGATGATCATTTCTATGTCCTGTTACCCTAACTAATCTTTAAATATTGTTAAATATACTCTAAGTAACCTTTCTCCTGCTTTCAGATATTCACTATATTTTATGAATATGATGAAGACAAAAGGAAAGACTGTTAAGGTTTTAGGGTTGTGGCTGTGACCCAAATTGGGTTGCGTCAGAACAAGTGAAGTAGTTACCGACATGGTTCTGGCGGGTGATTTATCCTCTTGACCCTTTTGGGGAATGACCAGTTTACCAGACCCTGCCTTTTAACACAAAATATTTATGAAATGTTAAGTTGTATTCACTACACTCCATTGACATCTGTTTTTATTTGCCTTCTGATGTAAAAGTTTATGAAGTGAAGATCAGGATAAGGAGAAATATTGATCTCCCTCCAGTTTCCTTTACATTATTAAGGCAAGGAAAAGAACAGATTAATTAAGGGATTATTACGTTACTGGATCAGCCCGGGACTCTGGAGAACCAGTGTCTCGATTGTGCCACCAATGACTAACAATGAATTTGACAGTGTGTTTATTGTCTTTACAAGAAGAGGTGAGAAAATGTGTACATATATAAATATATGTATAAATAAATTAAAAGATTTTTAACTACAATTTTTTTGTGTAACCATGTCTTTGGATTATGCCATCAGAGAGTGTTAAGTACACTCAGTCAGGTAACACTAATGGAGACTAATACAGCTAAAAATCTGCTGTTACTACTTCTGTGAAGGTTATAATAGTATTTTTTTTGTTGAAGCTGATATATTTACTAGGATCTTGTCCATTTAATTTCTGTCAAAGAGTAGATTGAATATTGTTGGAAACATCTCACACTAAACCACAAACCAATGTTAAAATATGGTTGAATAAACACCAAACCCCAACACTATAATTCCCATGAGGGTAGAATTTGTTGCAGGGCTGTTGTATTAGACTTTTAGCAAGGTGTAGTTAATGGGTAACTAAGAATATATGCTTTGTTGGTGTACCATGCCCTGTTTACCATTGTGTTCAAACCGTTTTCTTTGTCATTTCCCATGCTACTAGCTTGGACCTAAAAAGCTGTGTATGCATTAAGAGAAAGCGTCGTTGCCATGACAACACAAAACTTTGACATGGCGTCCCTATTACCAGACCAGTTGTTTGAAACGTCTGGGCGCGGTCCTGCACCCAATACGAATTTTTATTCTTTCATAATCACCAAGTCAGATGTAAGTATTGATATTTTTCAACTGTTATAACTTTAAAATGTAGTCATAATTTCTCTCGGCGTTGATACCTATCGTTAACTTCACATTAACGGTAACGTTAGCTAGCTAGCGGTAGGTAAAGTAACAGTTAGCTAGCGATGGCTAACTAAAACTGCCACATACAACCTGGATTAACGTTAGTTAGTGTTAGAAAAAATAACGACGTGTTCTTTGATTTGATGAGGACGAAGAGAGGCTGGGGGTCCAATTGAGAATTAAGACAAGGTTTAATGAAAACAGCATGATGAAGATAAGATGAAGACAGTACAACACAAAACAAGATAACACTGCAGCTGACAGCGGACTTGATCCTTGCTCCCCCTGATGGAGTCACATGAGACCAGTCCTGAATATTTCTAAATCACACACATTTATTACCTGCACCTAGGGACGGTTCCTTTTCACCTGGTGTATTCAAACCCATTCTCATTGGGCCGTCTTGACCTCTTCACTGAGAAAAAAAGATGATAATTAATAATTAACAGCTTGATATGGAGCCTACACCATTGAGTTAAATCATATCTTCTCAACCCAACTGCAGCATACTTAAACAGAAATGCATTGTTTTCAAAACTTTTTCAAAAATGCAATTTCTCCATTGACAATTGGAGTATAAGCCATAAAATCGTAACCATTGATGGTAGACTTAAAACCAGCTACCACATCACTAAGCAAGTGTATATGCACAAATAGGTACCAAAAGTTCATGGGGCACCAACCTTGTTTTGAGATAAATGTTTATTTGCAATGTCTTGGATAAGTACTTAATTATCCACAATCCCACAGTGATGCCTCTGATTGGTGGAACTCAGCATCTGTGCGCATGCGCAAAATCAAATTCCTGTTTTATGAGGATTTACGACGAATTACCATGTGAGTCGAGTGCAGATATGAATTGCGCATGCTCAGATTTAAACAGTTTACGGCATAAAGTGTCATACTGAAATTTGTAAAATCCATGAAATAAACTTTTCTCATTACAAACAATAAAAGAGGATCATTTCAAAAACGTTTTAGCTATCTATGATTGTTTGATTGCTAACGTTAACTCAAAACGCCATTCCAGTGACTGCCTTAGTTGTGTTTGATTGCTTGCTTGTAGCCATCAGTGAACAAACTTCATTAAGTAGCTCCTGTATTGACATTACAGAAGTTTCTCGTTAGCATCTTGTTTGCTGCTTATCTCAAAGTGACACATGCGCGACTGAAATCTGCACTCGACTTACATTGGGGAGTGCTCCCGATGTGAGTCAGTGCAGATTTCAGTCGCGCATGCTCAGATTTAAACAGTTTACGGCATAACGCGTCAAACTGAAATTTGTGAAATCCACGAAATAAACTTTTCTCATTATGAACAACAAGAGAAGATAGAAATGATTTCAAAAACGGAGCTATCTATAATTGTTTGATTGCTAACGTTAGCTCAAAACACCATTCAAGTGACAGCCTTTGTTGTGTTTGATAGCTTGTAGCTAAGCTAGCAGTCATTTCAAAAATGTTTTAGCTATGTGATAGTTTGATTGCAAACATTAGCTAGCTCAAAACGCCATTCAACTGACAACCTTGTTGTGTTTGATGCTAACTTTTAGCCAGCAGTGAATGAACTTAAGATTAGTCTCTCGTTAGCATATTGTATGCTACTTGTAAACACTTGGAAAAGCAGGCTGTAGCTAACGTCACAGCTGTTATACTGTATATATTGTAACAGTTATTTTCAGGTTTTATTTTGAGGGTCTTTTAAAATTATGACATGCTGTCTTAGCTAGCGGTTAGCCATATTAGCTGTTAGCTAAACAAACGTTAGCTTCCTTTATTCAGTGGTGCGCAGTGGTTTATGGGATGAATAGTTCCTTTGTTCAATAATGAAAATATGTACACAGTCTTGTACCATTGACTTTTTGAGGATTTTCTGTGAGTTTTTTCACTCGAAATGATATGTTGTATGCTTATGAGTCGCGCCGTAGCTGGTTAGTCTAAGGCCTGGTTAGCCTCTTTAAATACGTATTTTTCCAGACGTCAATGGGAGAAATGAATGGGAAATTTACTTCCAGAGGAGAAGTGGGACTGTTGAGCTCTATGCCTATGGTCTATGCTAGTGCCACAGAGGGAAGCCGCTCACCTGCACACACAGTACCATGACACAGAGCTTGTTTAAAACTGGCGAAGTATCCCTTTAAGGATATGCAATAGCTAGAATATTTTTTCCCCTTCACCTTGCCCTCAGACTGCCCTTTCCAACGGTGTAACTTATCTATGCTGTTTTCAAGGCCATCAGACTCTATATGATAGTTCAGCTAACCTCGATGAACACGGGAGTTTCTGTTCTACTTTTCTGTCGTGAGCTATTGCTTATATCGACTGTTTCACAGTCCCTTTTCCTATAGTATTACTGTATTATAGTGTTAAGGGTTAAACAAAAAATGCATTCAAGTAATAAGATTTGTGTTTTTATAGCTTGTGTATCCATCACCACACTGATCCTTTGAATGGTCACTTCCAGGTGATATGGAGATGGTGGAAGATATCCCCGAGAACTGTAGACAGGAACTCCAAACCTGGGGAGGTCAAGGAGTCTCACCAGGACTTCTTGGATGACAGTGTGCTGCAAAGTAAGGACTTTTGACTTAGGACATATTTAGGACTGTGCTCAGAGTTGAACACATCACACACGACTTAGCACGTTAGCCTCTTAACTTGGAACTGGAAGGGAATAGACCTTTTTCAAGAAAGATGGTTTTGACATGTCATTGCAGGAAAAGCAAAGGTGTAAATAAGGAAATGAATGATGGCTAAATTCCATTAAGCTGCTTCAGTTTCAGGGGCCGTCCTGGTATTGCGCATGCTGGCTCGCTGTTACATGGCTTGAGGAACACTTGAATAGAACAGATCATTAATGTTATTACTGCAGATATTTTGACTTGTCATAGAAGGACACATTACATTTTGTTTAAATACATTGCATATTTACAGTAAGGGCCACCTTCTGTGGATAGGTATGCATCATCTATGCTTCAATAAGCTTAGGCATCATTTTTAGAATTGTCTGTCCACAGTAGACCTGTACAGAAATACATTATATAGTGCTCTATTCATTTATCAATTTGTATTCAGATTGTGTCTTGTGCATGTTGTGTGTGAACAAATTAAATGTTTGAATATATGACAAGTAAAACAATGGGCTTCTTCCCAGGGGAGGTCGATATGGTTTTTGGTCATCGAATCTTGGAGTACATCAAGGCTTTGTGCCAAGGCCATTATGATTATCTAGAGCGCCTGTCCGACTCATTACTTCTGCGGATAATAAATTATCTAGAACTAGAGGATGTGGGTCAGCTTGGACGAACATCACGCAGGTTCATGCAGGTGAGTTCCAGAGAAATGTCTCCTCAGATAAGAAACATTAAAGGTCCCATATTGTAAAAAGTGAGTTTTTCATGTATCCGTTTATTGTAAAACAGATCGAGAAATATTGTGATAGTATCAAAACACTTAATCCACAGGGAAATGCATACAACTGATATTCAGAAACTGTGCCTTTAACCGAGCCGTCAGGACTTGCATATGGTTGTGATGTCACAGCTATACTATATATAGGGAGACAGTGCCATAAGAGTCATTCCCTGTGTGCAATGACGGTGCAGAGACTCCGATAACGCTAATGAGGAGAACTTGGAAACGCTGACCAATCAGAGCAGACTGGGCTTTTTCAGGGTGGGGCTTAAAAAGACAGGCTCTTAGGAGTGTTTCAGACAGGAGGAATACAGGTACATTCAGACAGACAGTTTGAGAAAAATAAGTTGTTTTTTTAACATTAAAACATGTAAACATGTTCTAGTAAATGCCCAAAATAAAAGTATGAATCTGAAAATGAGCATTATATGGGACCTTTAACTTAAAGATTTCACCATTGCTCATTTTGCCTTTTGTTCGCCTCTCAAGTGAATGCATCATTATGAATAGGGCTGTTCAATTAATCGCAATTTTATCGAAATTGCAATATGAACTAGTGCGATATACAAATCGCAGGGGGGCACAATATTTGTTATAGGCAAAACATGTGTCAAACCATTCTAAAATAAAGTATTGTGGTGCTGCAGAGATGTCCCGGCCTACTAAATAAAAAAAAAAAAATCTTTGTTTGGTACAACTCCTCACAACAACAACAAAAACAACATTTCAATAATTGTTTTTAATTTCTTTATATTTTTCAATGAAAAAATATATTCCCTCCAATATCATGAATCCTACCGCAATCGCAATATCAGTCAAAATAATCCCAATTAGATATTTTCCTCATGTCGTGCAGCCCTAACTATGAATAACCAGTAATTAAATCCAAACAAATGTTCAATTCTTAGATTGTTTTAATACATTGGGAATTATTTAAATGCAATACAATCAGCTGTTATGTTTATTCTAATATTCCTTATATACTCATCTGTGTTCCTCAGCTATGTGGATCAGAGGAGTTTTGGGAGCAGGTAGTGCGGCGGCGCTGCAACACAGTGCCGGCTGAGGTTGGATCTCTGGCGCTCGAGGTGGGCTGGCGCCGCATCTTCTTCACCAGCAAGCTGCAGCTGCAGAAGTTGATCAGCCGCAGGAGGCTGAAGACTGAGGCGCGTCAAGAAGGACAGGCCCCTGAATCAGATTCAGAGGAATCTCCTGATGAAAGCTCAGAGACAGAGCGGACATTCAGTTCTGAGGAGAAGAAGTAAAGGAGAATGCCACACAGACAAGACACTGAGTTAATCCTTTTGTCTGATATTGCAAAGTTCTGTTTCTGTTGTATTGAAATGCCATTTATACACATTCCTCATCCTAAAAGGAGTTGTATATTTATTATAACATCTTTTATTTGTCAAATGTTAATTATTTTTTATATTTGTTTGATATGATTTTTGAGTTGTCAATCCTGATATTTGGGGATATGTTCATTAGTATATCCATTGTGCCATGACTTTTCTGACTTTTTAATATGCAATTCTGCTGTCTGTGTCATTTATGAACTCACTCTAAGTTAAACCTCAGTAGCTACTTACTTACACCTTACGATGAGACTCAACTTTACTTGAGGGGACACAAACTTGTAAGAAGTGGTAAGATATTTATGTTTTAATGCACGCTTAGTAACCCATCAATAAAAATAGTGAGGCATTGATAGCTCGCAGTCTTCTCAAATAACATTATCTTGTCATTGTTAAGTTTGATACTCACACACCTTTTGATTTTAATGTTTGTTTACCAGGTCAGTGTTGTATACTGCTCCGCCTCCTGTGAGATAGCGACGTGAAATCAGCCAGTGGCCACACCACTCCTGTCAGCTCCTTCATCTAACTGCTTGTAGTAGCACTTTTAGGTTTTTAAACTTTTAAGTTGAAACAATATTAATGGGTATTTCTAATAATTACCCTGTGTTCGTTAACCAAATCTATCTTCCAGTACTCAACAGAAGACAGGAGACCAAGTGAAATTATTCTCTGTCACCTCTGAGCAACTTCAAAAATCTTCCCCTGAAACCAGTCTCTTTATTGTATGAGTGAAGCAAGTTCCAGTGACAGATTTACAACCGTGGGAGTGTTGCTGGTCTAATGTGTGTCTAATGTGTGTGCGCTACGTGAAACAGTTGGATACATTGACAAATTCCTTTAAAGGACACTGTCTGCAGAATATTGCAGAGTCTTCAGTTTATACCTGAACACACATACACATAGAAACTAAGGTACACACAAACACAAGTACACACAGAACCTTTTGCACAGAAATTCAGGCCTGAATGTCTGTGCTATCAAGGTTGTAACCATATATAGTAGAGAAACGGTTAAGATATGTTGTCAGACAGTGATTACTCAAATGAAAACATATTCATAACCATAAATGAATTGTGCACCACACAAACTGACTGTTTCTAAGCATATCAGGCCTTCTACCATATTCAAAACCATATATGAGTTCACATCACAAAACTAGTATTATAAAACACAACAGGCTCCCTAACAAATATAAAGTTAGGAATAGGATAAACAATTTTTAGAACTGGCACAAAAATGTGTCGTCAAAACGAAAAAAATAATAGAACTTTAATTTCTATTTGCAGTCATAGTGTCTCTTGGATTTGTCAGTTACATCATGACCTGGATTCTTAGAGGACCATCATTAGTGTCTTCCCCTCTGCCTTCCTGTGTGTCTTGCTTTGCTGTATGTTGGTAATGCTGCAAATATGTTAAGTGGAATTTTTTTTTTTTTTGAAGTGTATATAAAAATGCTAGAAAAGAATTGATTAAAACCATAAAACAAAACTGGACTTTGACATTTCCCCAAAGCTATATCAGAATTAGCCAGGACCTGTAACTGAAACAGTTTGAGCAGGGATGCAAGATGCAGCAAGATGTGAAGGTGGCACGGAGGACGATGTCCAAGCCAGTATTTGAAAAGCAAGGAAAACATTCAATATGCTTAATAAAATGTAGCTCAGTCTGTAGGGAGTTGGGTTGGAAACCGGAGGGTCACTGGTTCAAATCAACATACGGACTGAAATATGGTGGTGGACTGGAAGCTGGAGAAGTGCCAGTTCACCATCTGGGCACTGCCAAGGTGTGCTTGAGCAAGGCACTCAACCCCCAACTGCTTGGGGTGCCTTTCCATGGGCAGCCCCCCCACTCTGACATCTTTCCATTTAGAGCACATATAAGTACTGAGCGTGTGTGTGTAATAACAACAGAGTGGAAATTGTAATTTCCCCTTGTGGAATTAATAAAGTATACATTATTATTATTATTTATGGCTCAGAAACCTGGAGAATTACCACCATACTCAATAAGCTGCAGACCTTCATCAACCGGGACCTCAGACGCCTCCTAGGAATATACTGGCCCAACACCATCTCTGATGCCAACCTGTGGGAACTCACCAAACAAGACCCAATAGAAATGCAATGCCAGAGGAGGAAATGGAAGTGTATGGGGCAAGAAATTAATCACTAAACAGACGCTGACGTGGAACCCACAGGGCAGGATGAAGGGGGGCAGACCGAGAACCACCTGGAGAAGAACCTGGAGATAAAGAAAGAAGGGCTGATGTGGCGGAGGGCCCAATATCGAAAAGTAAGATAAGTAGCAATACGTGAGTAGTAGCCACCTACCTGCTACAGGCCTGCACTGTATTCAAAGGTGGAAGAAGTTTTCAGATGCTTTACTTAAGTAAAAGTACTAATACCACACTGTAGAAATACTCCGTTACAAGTAAAAGTCCTGTTTTGAAAATATTACTTACATAAAAGTATCAGGAAAATGTCCTTAAAATATTAAAAATATATTAAAAAAGTGCTCCAATGCAGAAAAATCCTCCCATTTCAGAAACTGGAAACGATCCAAACAGTTCTGTCAATCAACTAAGTGTTTAATTGTCTACTCATTTCAGCTGGACTTAATATATAATGTATATAATGATTATGTAATTTATAATAAAACATTGTATTTTAGAAAATACATGCATTTTGTGAGCAAAAATCTTAATTTGTAAAATAACTTAATTAAACCTGTCACATTAATGTAGTGGAGTAAAAATGTATAATACTTCCCTCTGAGATGTAGTGGAGTAGAAGTAGAAAGTGGCATAAAAAGAAAGACTCAAGTAAAGTACATGTACCTCAAATTTGTACTTTAGTAGATGTATTTACATTCCACCACTGACTGTATCTCCTTAAAGGGACATTTCAGCACTAATTCTGATTAAATATTGTCCATGCTGGTAACTCTAAAAATTCCTTTAGCTCTGCCTTGTGTCCAGAGAGCAGATCTGTAATGTTTAGAAGTTTCTCAAAATGCTTCATCTATCTCTGAAACATATCCCCAGCTAGGGGGAGCAGTTCACTGCCCTTTTGGAAAATAGCAGGGTTTTTCCAGGAGTATGAATAATTACAGAAGGCCTTCTAGAAGCAATCTTCCCTTGCCTCTTCCATTGCCAACTACTACAGTCACTGACCTTTCTGGCCTGTCGGTACCTCCCTACTGAGTCTGGAGAGACTTTGCACAATGTAAGTTTTGAACAAGATCCCATCTGTCTCCAAGTCCACAAAACTTTGGGCATCTTTGGGAAATGATGTTTGAAATCATTATGGACAGTAGAGCTGCAACGATTAATCGATTAGTTGACAACTGTTGCCATGTATGTTGATAATTGATTAATCTTTTTTTAAAGAAAATTTTTTTTTCTAGTTTCTTTACTCTTCTGTGACAGTAAACTGAATATGTTGTGGAGAGAACAAGTCATTTGAGGATGTCATCTTGGACTTTGGGAAACACTGACCAACATGTTTCACCATTTTCTGACATTTTACAGACCAAACAACCGATTTATTGAGTTAGTAAGGAAATGAATCAATAATAACAAATCGTTAGTTGCTGCCCTAATGGACAGGCCACTCTATCAGGTATTTCTCACTACATGTTTGGGTCCTGGTCTATGTGGGAGCCTCACCTGCATTCGATCCAACTGGTATTTTTACCAGATGGTAATTTGGAGGTGTGCTCATTTCCCTGACGGTCCAGAGCATATGACCTCAGATCTTATAAAAGATCAACAAAGTCAACCGCTGACCTAGAACTCACTCACCAACCAGTGTCAGATCAGGGAGGACACTCACTCCAATCTCACCCCTATAACCGGTCCAGTCCTTTGCAGAATAAGAGGGTTGAACTCTTCCATTTTCACTGTGAAGCCACCAGGTTTAGCTATCCTCAGCACCTCTAATGGGTAAGCAAGAGTCAGTCAGTCAATATGATACTTCAGTCAGTCAGTGACTCTGCCTCTCTATGAGCAGCAAGACTCTTTTTTTTGTATCTGCCAAGTAACTCCACACCTGGCTGCTGCCTCTCGCCCTGTACAACTCCGGAGAGGCCAACCCCTGACTTACATTCTGCTTAAGCCCCTATGCCTGGGCCAGCCCTGGGGCTTTGCACCCAATCACTACTCTTCACCTTGCATGAATGAGACAACAAGGTAGAGGTCCCACATTACACTTTTAACCTGTGTCTGGCTCAGTTTTAATGCAGTATAATCATTTATTTATATATTTAAATGGATTCAGTTTTATTTTCATATGTGTTTCAAAATGTGTTGCTACTGCAGGGTTTCCATAGGGTCTTAAAAAGTCTAAAATAAAATGCTCTCTTCTTTTTCTTTTTTTTCATTCTGGGGTGTTGTAGTTCTTTCTTTCACTAGACCAAATATAATTTTCTGTATATGACCACAAATGAGACCAGCCAATCATCTTTTGTGTTATTAGTGCGAGTATCTTTTGACTGTACCACAAACAGAAAATGGATTTTATTCTTTGAGTTTGGGAAGTGCAAGTTTAGCAAAACTTGGCTTGAAAAATATTAATTTATGGCTTAGTTTCTGTTGTCATAAAGGTCCTAAATTTCATTAATAATGGTCTTAAAAAGTCTTAAATTTAACTTGGTAAAACCTGCAGAAACCCAATGCTACTGCATAGTCTCATATTAGTGTTCCTGCTTGTAGTGTTGGCATAGTGAGAGGCGATAAGTGGATGGAGACAGACCACGTAAAGACCACATAGTGAACTTTGTGGGACATAGGATGAGTATGCTCGGCCCATCTTAACCTTTATCCTCAGGTCAGGCTAATCCTCCTAAGGTTAAAGCAGCAAGCTGCCCAAAGATCAAACATCTAAAGCCGCCTACAAATGATAGATGGCAAAACTGCTTTGCAATGGCCGTTCCATTAATTTCCTATTGGAAGAGATTTTCCGCTTTGTGCTGTGGTCAAAGTTCAAATTATAAAAATGTTGACCTAGTTGCCGCTGACCTATCGAAAGCACAACCAATGAGATAATAGCTGTCGTTACCTAGCAATGGGAAATAGCTTCCTTGCCACCCTTGATGACGTTTACCTGCGCTGCGCTTTGCTCTCTACGCTTTGCTCTGCGCCCTACCTAGCGACGTGCAGAAAGCAAATCGCTTTATCATGTGTAGGCGGCTTACAACAAGAGTAGAGAAAAAGAGTCATAGAAATGGGCCCTTAATGACAGTTACACAACTCAACAGGTATGCCGAAGAATTACTTCTTTTCATCCACTCAGGAGGCTTAAGTGCTTTACCTACACTATGATCCATTTACAACATGATTGACATTTGACATATTTGACATTTATGGCAGCTCCTCTTAACTGGCAAGGCACCTCTTTCTAAAAATAAAATTTAGAATTTCACATTATATTTAGGTGCAATATTAATAAACAAGATGAAAGTTGGAATGCGATTATTATTACTATTCTGTCCTTCCTCAATGTAACCCGTCACTATTTTGTTTTTCTTTTAGGATAACCGACCAAAATCCAAATTCCGCTGAGGAAATTGCAATCTAACTTGATTGATTACTGTGATTTTTGTTAGTCCAAAAAACATTTATCCACTTCGACACTTGTTGCTCTGTGTTGGTGACATATTCCTAACCCTTTGGGTCGAAAGGTCTGATTCTGGAGCTCTCTGACAGCAAGCAAAGCCCTTGATCTTGTGCAAGGCACTGACAGCTTGAGACCATTTGTGAAAGGATAAGCTAATATTATCCAAGGTTTATCGTACTGAATTAGCCTGCCTCACCACATCGGTGTAACGTAGGGTTACTGCCAACAGCCGTCGGAAGGAAAGTGCCAATTCATCATATTACATGTGTAAAAATGAAGATCACTACTGGTTTGTCTTAAGTGCTACAACAGTAAAAATGCACTATATACAGGGTCGAAAATGAACACCATCTAATAGCCAAATGCTGGTAAAATATGTAAGTGGCTGGTAGAATTGCTTCACTCACTAGCCAAACAAAATAAATCTATTGAGTGAATTAGAATATTCACTAGCCATATGGCTGGTGAACAAATAAGTTAATTTTGGACCCTGTATATATTTATGCAGTCTGATACCTAATCTAATACAGATTATTGTATGTATGTTGTCGGTACCCGATCTGTGCTGCCTGCACGATCCGTCCTGCGCATGCACAGATGATAATCCTGTTTGCACGATCTGTTCCACGTTCGTAGTCGTAGCGGTGTCACTACCCGATGTGAGTTGAGTGCAGATGCGAGTTCCGCATGCACTCGACTCACATCGAGCAGTGACACTGCTACAGCTATGACCGGAAACGTACAGATCTGCATTGCGGTAAATCCTCGTAAAACAGGATTATTATTATGCGCATAACATCTTGCGCATGCGCAGGGCGGATTGTGCAGGCAGCACAGATTGGGTACCCAAGAGGGTAAACCAGCCTCCACTCATGCCGCTCTTATGGCGCCATTTTTATGCTACCTAGCACTCACCCGCTGTTAGCGTTCCATTGACTGCCATTCATGTTGACGTGACTTTGACAGTGAATAACTTTACATCTGAAGCGTTTAAAGACTCTATTTGTCCAGGTTTTTTTTCTAAAGAAACAGGACAATGTATAAAAGGCTCCATTACCTTGCAACTCACGTTATGGCTCCATAGCAGACGTTTTTGGATACAATTGTGTCATAACTACGCAATTTACTGTCGCACAGTAGAGGAATTACCGAACAGTACAGGAAAAGCTTGCAGACAGTTTGGACTTACATTAGTTGATTTAGTTAAATTACTAATGTTAACTGGCATGTTAGTTAGCAGTAATTAGCCTGTGCCTATGTTATCTCCTAACATATACCTACGCTCTCCGTCTCTGCTGATTGGGATTGATTTCTCTTGGCGCAGCTACCAGAAGATTTACAACTTTCAGACAGGTTGCCCACGTCACATCTAGTCTTCAAGCTCAGTTGGAGGCTGCGCAGTAACGCTCAGCACTCACCAGAGAAGAGCTTCTAATAGACTTTACTGGGCTCCATTGAAAACGTTGGCATCACATTGTCCATTTCTTATACTATCTATGCGGGCACAGACATATGTTTTAGCTCAGTCCAAAAGAAACCTGTTTGCCTGAAATCTTCTGGCTTCCCTCTCTGTTGTGATCACTGGAGGCAACAGGTGTGTCACAGGTCCACAGTTTGTCCTCAGTTCTGTCACAAGATTGAGGTCATACTCCTCAGGCTTTTAACTAACTAATAGAAAGAAGCTCTGTCGCCACTTTGATCTGATCCTCTAAGTCTCCGTGTTAACATGGTACCTTTTACCTGGCGTTTGAAAGATGTGTACCATATAATCTGGGGAAATTATTGACTTGTGATTTTTGCCAAGTTCATTGTGATGTTTTTCAGTAGTGGCTGTTATAAGTGGTGGATAAATCAGCTGTTGTGGTGATGTAGTCACTAAACACTGTTATAAATAACTGTCAGTTATTTGATCACTTGTGGTTGTAATTTTACTTACTTTACCCCACTAAGTACCTAATGTTGCTTTCATTTTTTTTTTTCATTCTTCCAAATTTACCCTTCAGTGTACATTTCCAACACATTTGATACTGAAAATAACCTACAATCTGAAACAACATAATACACATTACATGACTGACATTACATGAAGGAGCAGGGAGTTAAAAAAAAATCT
Organism: Percina caprodes; assembly: GCA_013375575.1. Classification (NCBI taxonomy): domain Eukaryota; kingdom Metazoa; phylum Chordata; class Actinopteri; order Perciformes; family Percidae; genus Percina; species Percina caprodes. The sequence goes on along the minus strand of JABXJD010000418.1, from coordinate 334,247 downwards.
TATATTACCTGTCCCCTTCTTCTAAATAACATAAATGGTCTACCACAAACGGTTTTCTAATGCTTTCAACAACCCTCTACTGTACACAACCAATGACAAAAAACTGTAGTATATGCATACTGGGTTTTAAAATATATACGCGCTCCAACTCTCATGTAGCAAATAATCTTTTTTTAAAAATACTTTGCATGGATGCATTACTTTCAATGTCAAAAACATATAGAAGAGATCTCCCCATATGTACATTTAGATATCTCTAATCAACATGTACATATCAAATGACGCATTGAGATATCGCTCAGTTCAATGATGTATAAAATGGTATTTTGGATTCCATTATAAAAATGACATACAAATTGCCTCTCTACTCTCCGCCCTTCTTAATGGTTTTGCTGCCTATCATGTGTAGGTGGCTTTAGGGTTAAACTAACCTATTTATATTCCACAATATCGTATTACGTAAATGGCCAACCAAACATTACTGTTACTCCAGTTCACGTTCCTATGAGAACCTTCCAAAAACTACTACAACTGTTGTTAAATGTGTCTTGCTCTTTCCATAACATCTTCAGCTTCGTTTTGAGTCTTTTACTGTGTCTTGCCATTAACTGCATAGTCAAAGAACACATTGGATCACTGTTTGAGACTACTGTACACCATGAACAAATATAGAGGGCTACAAAGCCTCTTAGGACAGAGCCCGCTTACGATTCCCTTTCTGTGCACAGCATCCTTGAATAGTCCACACAAAGATCCTTAAGCCAAAATCCCTCTCTGGTATTTAATTCTAAATGAGTAATTACTGGGTGTGTCTGTGTTCCTTAGGTTTGCAGGTAAGCTGGGTGAAGAAGCTCATTTGAACACTGGCTTTGGAGCCTATTGCACTCTCTAACAGACGCACACATTCTGAAAGACTGAGGGTATCCGTGGGGAGCCACTGAAGAACCCAGTCACTTAGGGGGGGACAGACCACATACAGCTGCCAAGATGTGTGACATGGGGGGACTGGATAACCTGGTGGCCAACACGGCCTACCTAAAAGCCCAGGGTGGTGACGACAAGGAGATGAAAAAGCGCCGTCGCAGCTTGGCTCTCCCCAAGCCAGAGCAATGTGCTGCAGCACGAGCTACCCTTGACAAGGACTTTACATCGATCTGTGAAAGGCAGCCTATTGGTAAAAAGTTTTTCCGTGAATTCCTGGCAAATAAACCTGAGTATAAGCTTGCTGTTGATTTCTTGGATGAGCTGTATGACTGGGATCTGGCTGAAGGTGCAATAAAAGACAAGGCGCGGCAAAACATCATCAACAAGTATTGCAAGGCCGACTCCAAGAGCTTCCTGTCCTTTCTTACTGACGAGCCTGCTGACAAATGCAAGAATGTGACAGATGCCACCTTTGAGGAGGTGATGAAAAGCAAAGTCCAGGATGGTGTACGAGATTATCTGAAGGGCAAACCCTTCACAGATTACCAGGAGAGTCCATTTTTTGATAAATTCCTCCAGTGGAAAGAGTATGAGAAACAGCCCATCAATGACAAATACTTCTATGAGTTCAGAACTCTTGGCAAGGGAGGCTTCGGAGAGGTAAGCATACAAGCATATCATTTTATATGTTTTGGCAAACCATTTATCTTTTGAGACGGATTTCGGTTGCAGGACGTTTCCAGTGTCTTTCAAAAATATGTATCTCCATTACATGAAAAGTATAATATGCATTTTACATTGGGATTGTACTGATGGTGCTACAGTAGAGTATTATGCTGCATGGTCAGCGTTCCAGTCTTAGGACACCCCTTAACCCTACAGTATGGAGGTGTATTTGCTTTGAAACATAAGAAAAGATATTGTAGGGCAAGAGACCATACCTTATATCAAGTTCCATACAGGCCCTTGGATTTCAAAAAAATCCAGGCTCATGTTTCATAAAGTAACAAACACAAAGCTGCAATGCAGGAAGTAGTGGTCTTGCATTGATAGCATCGATCAAATCACGATTAATAGAAGGTCTTATTGTCTTATTGAGATCAAGATCTCTTTTTCAATTCAGACATGAAGATAACAATAGAACATCTAGTAGTTTTTTAACAACTAAGAATTCAAAATCGTTTCAAGCTTGTCTGTTTAAGAAAACCAACTGCTATGTAAATATATGGACAAGCAGTATTTGTGTAAATTGTAGATTTGGAAAATAGCAGTGTGAGTTTTTTCATAATAAGCATTTAAAAAATTTGAGATTGATGTGACGTCTGAAGAAAGTCAGAAGCATACATGGCACATACAGAGGGCCCACAATTGAGCCTTGAGGAACCTTTTTTTCTGAGTCAAGTCTGAGTCTCAAGTCTGAGTCTCAAGTCTGAGTCTTAGCAACAAGCTTGAGTATACAACCAAAAATAAGGCAAGTTATTGAGACAAATAATATGATAGAAGTGTTGAAATGTGTTTGGACCACAACAACAAAAAGATCACAGTAATGTTTTTAACATGGAAACGACGATGAAGGCCGCTACAAAACGCGTACAAAAGTGAATCCCGGAACTCTACTTGATACTGGGCAATCATTTTTTAACTGCTAATGTAAGTTACTTAGCAGTGCAATGCAGTCGATAGGTTGGATCCTCTGTCTGCAGGGAATGAATGATGCAAAAAGTGTGTTTTGTTCAAGATGTGACTTAGACGGGTGACAAATAGGGTGCCAAGACGAAGCTGACAAGGGTCAAGTTTGATTGACTTCTTGAACCAATTGTCTGTTTTTTAGTCCAGTCAGTGTTATGAGGCATTATTTGTGATAATATCAATAGCTAAATCGTAAAATATGTGATAGCATAGATTGATGATTTAAAGTATCAGTCAGATCTTGGAATCATTGATAATGAAAAAAACATCTTCTTTTTAACAAATGATCTGTCTTTTTCCAGGTGTGTGCTGTTCAGGTGAAGAACACAGGCCAGATGTATGCCTGTAAGAAGTTGTGTAAAAAGCGACTGAAGAAGAAGAAGGGTGAGAAGATGGCCCTGTTGGAGAAGCAGATCTTGGAGAAGGTTAACAGCCTGTTTCTGGTCAACTTGGCTTATGCCTATGACAACAAGACCCACCTGTGCCTTGTTATGACCCTGATGAATGGAGGAGACCTCAGGTACCACATTTACCATATTGGCTATGATGGCAAGGGTGTGGACAAGGGCATTGAGACAAAGCGCGTCATCCACTACACAGCGCAGATCGCCACCGGCCTTCTGCATCTGCATGAAATGAATATCGTATATCGTGACATGAAGCCGGAGAACGTGTTGCTGGATAGCCAAGGCCAGTGCAGACTTTCTGATTTGGGTCTGGCCATAGAGATGGAACCAACAAAGACCACCACCCAGATGGTGAGTAGATGTACACACAACAGTGATATTTTGCTTGAGAGGGCAAATTTCAGTTGGAAAAAACACTAAAAGAAGTACACTAAGAACACAAAATTGCACTGTCAAAGCCATTAGGATGCCTTTAAAATGAGAGCACTTTGCTGGATAATGTCAGCATTGATAATGGATATCATAATAAGATGATCATCAACATGGGGAAAGATGTTTACCCTAAAGGGCCATTTTATCTATTAGTCTTTGAAGTTGCATACCCCAAAATGCCGACAAAGACTCTCCCCTGATTGTGTTATGTTTATCCGATCTTTAAGGTTGGAGTTTAAGACATCACATACTTACACACAAACCGTAACAGAAAGAAAATACAAAGAAACAGAGACCACTGGTTGCTGGGTGATTTACATCTCCAGCCGGTCTATGTTCACTTATCTGAAGATGCGTTTGGAGCTAAAAACTGTCCAAAAGTAGACAGGCTGTCAGTCTCGTTGGGGTTTTTAACTTTAAATCCGGACAGAGATTACAGGATTGCATTAAGATCTGTGCAATGAGTCTCTGAATCTATTATATAACACATTTGATCCTTTAGCAGTCAGATTATAGCCTGGCCATTTATACGCCACCATTTTGTGTAGGGGCTAAGTAAAGACCTTGGAGATCCCATGCTTGTTAAAGTAGCAGTCAGTAAATGTAGGAGGGTTTCCCTCAGCAACTTGGTTGTAGAGAATTTCTGTGGAGTCGTTACTTCGAGAGAGTTGCCTCAGCTGTGCTACAGTTTATTCTCATGACACTTTACGAAGCTGTAAGTCTTCTTCTTGCCTTGAGAAAGAATAACACCGATATCATGTCAGCAATGACTTTGGCTTGATGTTACACCACATTGTGCTGCACATTTCTTGCGTCGAACTGAGAATACACTCAACAACATCAAAAAGAAAAGGTTGTCATTTACAGAACAACATGATGAACAGGTGCTGACAGAAACATATTATACAGATGGGACATGACCGCAAAAAGATGTAAAGAAATTCACTAACAGAACAATCTAAGAATGACCCGGTGTACACAACACAAAATATCCAATATTTCTATTCAGTTCTTGACTCATAATACCTACAGTATATTTCATTAACCTACAGATGACCTAAAAAAAGATGACAGTTTTTTCTACAGGACTTACTTGGGGTAGCAAAGAGTAAGCTCTCAGTTCCATAAAAGTCCAGTAAGCTCATTATCTTGTATTCTGATGCTCCTCAGCCTGTCAAAGTGACTGAGCTAACCTCCTACGGCAAGGCTGGCTTTGGTCCCCTAATCTTCTTAGTGGGCATTACACAAGTCTGTCCCTGATTAGATTGACAGATCCAGGTAAAAACCTACGCTGAATATGTTTAGACATCTTAGTTTGCAAACAAGTTGACCTTAACCCGGCAGACAAAGAGAGAGATCTGATCTTCACAACTAAAATCTAATGAATTGGGTGATAACTGTAACCTGTATGACCATGGAAGAGTTTTGCCCCTTTGACTGACCAGAGTGTACAGGTTCTTTGTTTGTTTACAGAGCCACACATTTCAGGTGAACAGAACATAGTTACAAATCGTTGGAATTGAATAGATCTGTATGCAAGAGACATGGATGTAAGTTTTAAGAGGCATAAAGGTTGTGCATGCAAACCTGCTTACGTTTGCTCAATGGAGATGCAGTATATAATCTGCTAATCAGTCAAAGTCTTGTCACACTCTGTAAAGGAAAGATCTTGAAGAACCACGTGATCAAAATCTGGAACGTACAGAGAAAAAACAAGTGCTAAGAGCGTTTTTAATGATGCAGTGTCCGATGCCTACGGTACAACACTTAATCTATGGACCTTTTTTGGGGGATTTTTGTAACATGGATTCTTCAGGACTTAGGCCTACTTGCAGTAGTGATAAGAGATCTTTTGGCTCCCTGTCTGTTTTCGGGGTGTGTGCAATAATTGTACATTAGAGGCATGACTATGTGTTATGTTGGATGTTACAAGAGGCTGATTCAGGAGGCTATAGCATCCAGAAATGGCCAGCCTTTATATAGGCTGGACAACTCTGTCAGTGTGTAGACACACACATGCTTCTTGACAGGTTGGCATTGGGATTAAGGATGCAGGTGAGGTCATATGAGGGAGGGAGTGAAAGTTTCACAGAGGGAGAGAAGGAAAAGAGAAGACTAGAGTAAAGCTCTAAGTAACTCAGACAGCTGTCTTATGTAACACTTGTCAATGCGGACATATGAAGGTTATGTCTCTCAGTTTTAAAACTGTTTTTACCAGTCTGTCCTTCCACAAGACCTTTCTTTCTGTTTTCTGTGTCCTTTCAGGAATGGACTGTTTACACTGTATGTCACCGTACTATCATCAATTGTATGATTGCTTGATCATCTACGGAACTCAAATCTCAAAGAGTAGAGCGCTATCATATAAAAAACACCATGCTTTTTAAGTGTAACATGTATTTAAAGGCTTGTTCCTTCTCTCTCTCTCTGTCTTCCAGGCTGGTACTGGGGCGTACATGGCCCCTGAGCTCCTGTCCAAAACTCCTTACAGGACATCAGTGGACTGGTGGGCCCTGGGCTGCAGTATCTACGAGATGGTGGCAGGCTACACACCTTTCAAAGGTCCTGAAAGCAAGAAGGAGAAGGTGGAGAAGGAGGAGGTACAGCGCCGCATTCTCAACGAGGAACCAAAGTGGGAGCACAAGTGCTTTGACGCTGTCACCAAGGACATCATCCAGCAGTTCCTCAAGAAGAAAATGGAGGAGCGCCTGGGCTTTAAGTAAGAGCTTCTTCTACCCTTTTAAGCCAAAACAAGCCATGTGTCAAGTTTTGCAAAAGTATATTCTTCAGAAAGTATTTTTTTTTTTAATATGATAGGTATATAGTGGCATTCCTGTGCAATGAATGTTAGGAAACTGAGATTGGAACAACTGCTAAGAATGAACTGCTTCCCAGGCAGCTCATCTGGTTGAGCGTGTACCCCATGTACCAAGGCACAGTCCTTGCTGCGGTGGCCTGGGTTTGATCCCAACCCGTGGCCTTTTCAGCATGTCGTCTTCACTCTCTCTCCTCAGCTGTCAACTCTCCTTTCAGTTAAAAAGAAAAAAAGAATGAACTGGTTGAGTAAAGACGACAAAAACCTCAACTGTAACCGAAATGTTCCATGAATCCGCAGCTTCTGTTGCATTATATCTGACATTGTAGTTTTGAACGTGTATTTTTTTGCCTTCTCAATAGAAACAACCTGGAGGATCCCAGGAAGCACGAGTGGTTCAAGAGTATCAACTTCCCCCGTCTAGAGGCCGGGCTGGTGGATCCCCCGTGGGTGCCCAAGCCCAACGTCGTCTACGCCAAGGACACCGATGAGATCGCCGAGTTCTCCGAGATCAAGGGCATTGTGTTTGACGCCAATGACGATAAATTCTTCAATGAGTTTAGCACAGGCTCTGTACCCATTCAGTGGCAGCACGAGATGATTGACACTGGATTGTTTGACGAGCTCAACGATCCCAACAGGAAAGAGGGGGGAGGAGGAGGCGGTGACGACAAAAAGTCCGGCACGTGTATATTGCTGTGAGAAGCCACACGTTTGATACCCTATACCAGTAATAGCACTCAATCACTTGTTTGTTTTCTAAGTCAGAGGCGAGTGCCAGCGTCTTTGTTGACAAAGATGTTACCATCCCTCTCTTTTAAGGATGCTCAAGGTTTAGAAATGCACAGCTTTCGAGGTAAGGTTCGGTAAAAATATGGAGGATGTGATGAGGTATTTTGAGCACCATCTCTCTGGTTAGCAGCTTCTCTTGTTCTCATGTTGACTGCTAGGAGTAATTTTTACAACCTTTTAATTAAGGATACTAGTGTAAGATTAGTAAATTAAAGGCCTTTGGGCCATAAATACTATATCACTATGAAGAAACTGTCTAAGTCCAGTCTGAGAAAATACTTTTTCTCACAGTGTTTGCAGTAGAATTTCCAGCTGAAGCAATGCCATTGCATTCAATTCATTAGGCTTCCAACAAATTGGCACAAACACACGTGAAGAAATATCTTCTAGTGGATTGTTTGAAAGTTACAGCATTTTATAGGACTCCCCCACCTTGTCACACCCTTTATTGATGCCATCACACAGCCACACTGTTTCTACAGTGAAAAGTGTTTTTTTTTTTTTTTTTCAGCACATGTGGAAGGGGAGAGTTTTAGTTTTAATATCAAATGTTGTGATCCTAATCCTCATACTTAAGCTTAAGTCTGATCACGGCATTTACGTCCAGGTCGGTTTTCCTTCCTTCCGGCCAGCATTTTAGTTTTATTAAAAGTATATATATATATATATATGAAAAAGAAGCAGTTGTATGTAATGTATATAAAGAAATATATCTATGCACAGAGAAAAAATCAAAGATGTAAGTCATCTTAAATTTAGAATTTATTTAAAAGAAAATAATACTGAACACCTCGTCACTGAGTCCTGTTGTTGGTGCTATGATGCTCAACTTATAGTGAGAAATGGAGGCGGGTTTAGCCCTGGGATGCATTGGAGAAATATGTACAGTATATGTTGTGATTGTTTTATGTGGACCCCAGGACGAGTAGCTGCTACATAGTTAGCAGCTAATGGGGATCCGAATAAAGGAATGAGTGCAGAAACAGAAGGTAACCGCTGCATATTAAGGAGGAAGATTTAGAAGGAGTTTGACAATAAATTCCTGTACCAGGAATGTGCAGGTTGCCCTGTCCGCGGCCCTGAAACACTGTGATGCTGCAGGGCTCTTTTAAAAAGACTCCACTGTTGTGGTCATTAAGCTGAGTATATAGACTTGGGTTAGTTCTGAAGAAAATCCTTGTTGTTCTTGTTTACTTGTCTCAGGGTAATTAACTGCTAACGTTTTTAAATTTCCAGATCTTGGACAGAGTTGAGTATTTACAGTCAATTAAAATATATATATATATATATATTGGTTTGGGGTCACTTACAAATTTCCATTCCACTCCATTATACACAGAATACCAGTTGATCTGAGTGGGTAGCTGATTTTAATGAATCAACATTTCCTATATAATCATAACCATTCAGCCAGTGTTTGAAAGGTACATTCTGTTTACTAATCGGATATCATTTTAACAAACTAACTGAGAAAACATTGGAGAACCCTTCTGCAATTATGTAAGCACATAATGTAATCTGAAAACGGCTGCCCTGGTTAAAAAAAACAGTGCAACTGATCTCAGCTGGTATTCTGTCTATAATGGAGTGCCCCCAAACTTTTGACCAGTAATGTGTGTGTGTGTGTATATATATATATATATATATATATATATATATATATATATATATATATATATATATATACATACATTATGTACGTACTTGTAAATATAAACATGAAAGGAATTACAACTCTAGAAATGTCAGATGTAAAGCAGGAATTTCTTTGAATCTAAAGTCATTTGAATAAATTAAAATGTGTCTTTTAAAATGTGTCTTTTCTGTGATTATGAATATTTATGTTTGTCTTCATATGTTTGCTGTAGCCTCGAGGCTTAGAAACACTTTAAAAGCACATCTACCATCAAGCGTGAGAAAATGCCCCAAACTGTGGCATGTTACGCGTGGTCTGTGTGCTATAAATAACCACAGAGTGCTGCTGAGGACTCTGGAGTAAAACCTAAAAATATAAACGTTAATCCCTTTTCTGGATGCTGAATGCAGCCAGGCTGTGCTCCACGCCACTCCAAATTGGCAAGTTCAGCTCTTAGCTGGTAAGGCGATAACCAGTGTTATTTTTGTGCCTTCTTTGCTTAAATCAGCTTCCAATCCCCTCAGGTACTGAAGCATCTCAATGTTACTGCCAAGGGACAAGTCGGAGCAGAAATCAAAGTTACAGTGCTGAGCTGAAAAATGTTAGAATGCTGTATAAGTGAAATTTAAATACAATTTAAAAAAATCATCATCATCATCATAATAGTGGAACATAACTTTCTAGTGTTCTAGTGTCACCACCTGTTCACAGCATTCTAACTCAAGGACAGTAAGAGTTTAGGAGACACTAAGGTAGCTGCAGCTAAACCCTGAGATTATCTCACATGTAGCAGACCATACACCGTAGACAACAGGCAGAGACTACTGCTGCTGCTGCTGCTGCTTCAGGCCGCTGTGGGGGCTGGATGGATGGGGGTGCTGTGAAATTAGAGCATATAAGAGCGATTCCACTTCTTTTGATACTGACCTGATATGTTCCGACTTCTACAGTCAACGCAGTCTCTGTAAGTATAGTTACAGGTACAACCATTCACACAATGATGAAGCCACTATATCTGTATCATGGGGGCACCAATCCATCTTGGTGCCTGGATTGCATCAAGAAAGGTGCCAGTAATCCTAATTCAGCAGTTGCATGACATGAACATTGCATACTGGATATAGTTACATTTATACTTTTATTTACACCAATACCTTGTAGGGGTGACTGCAAATATTCAACTATTTGGTCTAAAAAGAATCCTGATTCATCTGCCAATCTCACAGTAAAATCAGATGTCTGACAATGTGACTTTAAAAGATCTAGAGACTTGCTTGGTTTCTCCCAATTAATCATGATATATATATATATATATATATATATATATATATATATATATATATATCATATATACATTCTGGGCCCTGTAGAAAGGCATTCTCTATGGGCCCCTCCCCCATTTCATTCTAGCTTTTTGGGCCCTCCTCACATGAGGGCCCCTACATATATACACACACATCCTTTTCAAATATCAGCCATAGACAGTAGCCAACTGTTGATAACAATTAGAAGTAAGGGTACTTGTGGGAAAAAATCAGAAGTGTCGTTACTCAGTACTGGTGAGTACTGGCCTATTTCAGGCACTGCCTATGGTAGACAAAACAAGATAAAGTGCCCTTCCAGTAACGAAAATGAGATGCGGAGCACTAATGTGTGTCCAGTGCCTCCAACATGGCCTACATGCTAGAAAACTAACGCGTTTGGCCAACCGCATGCAGCTTTTTTGCTGCTTCCCCTCAGACAAAAAAATCAGATGCATAACTAAACATGCAGGCAAGTATACTGGCGTGCACCTGACACAAGTCTGAACCAAAAGCCCATTATACCCGGGAACATCTCAGCATCTACCCACTTAGCTCCTTTCCCAGTGGCAAAAAATGCACAAGAGGCAAAAAAAGGGAAAGGTGAAATGCCTCACTGACCTCTTCAGTCTGCCGATGCCCAGCTTGCTCTGCCTGTCTTGTTTCTGACTCCCTCCTGTGGCTGCACTTTTGTGCTACGCTTATGATGACGATGTGATTGAGCGCTTACTGATTGAGGGAATATTACCAAGACATACTCAATCTGCTTGGTCTCTCTCTGTCAAGTTAAAAACCCCATGGACAATTTGGAATTAGAATCTTATGTATTATGTAATTCCATTTTACATCCGTATATTCATTTAAAAGGTATTTTGATGTCCAACAGAAACCAGCGGTCACAAGGGTGACTCAAATACTGTTCCTAACAGGACTTTGAGGTACTTGTACTTCACTTGAATATTTTTGCAACTTTATATTTCCACTCCACTACATTTCTGTGGAAAAACCTGTACTTTTACTTCACTACATTTATCTGATAGCTATGGTTACAAGTTCCTTTAAAAATAAGATACTACATTCACATACAAAAACATTTATGTGTGTACATCAGTGATTCTCAACCTGTTTGGCTTGTTAATTTCTTGTATTGTTAATTTCTTGTATATTTAGGGCCCCCATGTCATATTTCAGATGTCTATGAGTTGTTAGCAGTTTGACCAAAGAGTCATTTCATCTCTAAACTTCTCACATGGTTTCAACTGTTCAACAATATTTCAGAAGAAAGCAAACTGAATGCACATTTGTGTAGCAGAGCTTTGTGTTTTCTGGTTTTTCTATGTTCCCACCCCCTTAATCGACCAGCTACAAAAGAAAAATGCTACTTACACTGATGCATCAGTATTATTTTTATTATCTGTCACAGAGCAAATCTTTCTAGTACTTTCCACACTCAAAAACTACAAAGTAAAAATTGGTTTCAAAAGAAGAGAAATGGTTGTTTTTTTCTTCAAAATCACTTTTATTCCACAATTTATTTCATCAGGTCTTAAGGCACCCTGAAGAGATGTTACAAGTTGGTCTTTCAAATGCGGGTTCCTTTCAAGACTGTGTAAACATAGCTTTGAATAAGATAATTTCCTGTAAATCTTTGCTTAAATTATTTCTTTACAGTGCACAGACATTGTGTTTTGTGACAAAAATACAGTGTGAATTAAGTAAATATGGTAGATAGTGTGTATATATACATTGAAGAGTAATAGACTGGCAGACAATCAGATCAACAGGCTGAAGAAGAGAGAAAACTAACAAACAATCTTCGAGACCCAGATATACAGATCACGTAGAGATATAAACAGTTCACAGTTACAGTGAACCTTTTTGTTTCCGCAGGGCCTCTCCCCCTTGAAAGCATTTTTTTTTTTTTTACACTGTACCTTCTTTTGTGTGTGTGTGTGTGTGTGTCACCTCAGCCAACATCACTACCCAGCCCAGCACCCGGTGAGGTGGAGCGGGACAACTTCTGTTGTCCTGGAGGGCTCACCCATATGTTGGCTATTGCAGTGGAGAGGTGAGTAAACAGGAAGACGGACGGACAGACAGACAGACGGACATGCAGACAGACAGACAGACAGCACAAGACTAGGTTGTGGCTCCGCAGACCACAACACAAAGATCTATCTATAATTCCCTAAATATGGTAAGGATCACAATGTATTTATATGTAGATAGGGACTTTGTAATTGGCATTTCATATACAGGGATACAGTGGCTATACTTGATTATCAAGGTACGTTCCTATGAAGTCTTTGTAATGTGATAATGAGAAATACTCTAGAGATGTGTTTGGAAATGTTCTACCTTTTCAATTACACTATACAGCAAGATAAAAATCCTCTCAACGTCAGCGATAATACAGTCGTTCATACAGTTTGCAGAGATGAGAATAAACATTCTTCCTGACAGCAGAAAGATCTAAAAAAAAACACATAAAAGTAGTATCCGCAATTACACAACAGCTCCAAATGGCTTGGTTGCAATAGCTATAAGTTATCTAATCACATCAATACTAAAAAAAAAAAAAACACATGTAATGATAAACTGAATGAAGAAGGATCAGTGCAACAGGAGAATGTATGTAATGGATGGATGGATGGATGGATGGATGGGGTCCAGAGCAGAGCCTGTGTCTTTTACGAGATCAGGAAGGAAAGAAGGGTCAGAAAGTGTCAGCAAAGCAACATTCAATATCTGCAGTTATCTGGCTCTCCTATCTACATCAAAGGGTTAGGCCACATCCCCAAAAAATACCGCCTTTGTGACGTATTGTGACACTTCCTTCCTTGTTAATTTCATTTTTGAAACCTAAATCCTTAGCGAACGTGGGCAGCCTCTGCATCGGGGTTGCCCGTTCTCACAGGGCGTCTTCTCCTTCACTCGACCACCTTGATCCTGAAGGTGACGCGTCCCAGGAACTTATCCCTTTCGTCGTTGTTGCGCAGGTCTGTGCCCTCCACCCTACACTCCACCGGCAGCTCCTTGTTGTAGTCCTCCTTGGTGAGAAGCAGCTTCACAGCCACCAGAGGCTGGACATAAGACTCCTGCGTCGGTAAAGAGACAGCCGTCTGTCAATAAGACCAATATCAGCGCCCAGGGAGAGCGTGTTAGAATCCATCTGACCACGGTTTAAATACTTACATGGGCTTTCTTGCCGTAGTAGGGGAAATACATCTTATCAATGCGCCCCTCTCTAGGGAAATACTGCATTTGAATCTGGGTGTCTCTCTGCACAGAAGAACATGTGTTAGTCAGTAGGAACTTGACATGTAATGAAATGCATTCTCATTTTAAATTAGTAGCAAATGAGACATTTTTCCAAGAGACAGGACTTGAAAAAAAGGAAAAGCAATGGCCCTGTGTTTGTTAGTGAAGAGATTAAAATTAAGTAGAAAACATGACATGTTTTGCGCGGTAATCTGCAAATGGACATTCGTGGCTGAAAATAGCAACTACTAGATTACAATGACTTGGAAATGGCACTAGGATGGGTTTAGAGGCACCTGCATAATGACTTGTTACATAATAAAAAAAATATTATAACACCCCTGCGGGCCTTTTCCCTGTCTCTGGAATTCATTACCACCCCAACTTAGAAACATTGATTCATTCCCCCATTTCAAATTTCAACTCAAACTGCTTATTCCACTTGATGTCAATTGCTCTGCCTTCTTCTGATGTTTTATAAAGGTCCCATGGCATGCAAATTTTCACTTTATAAGTTTTTTTCAACATTAATATTCGTTCCCCCAGTCTGCCATGATCGGTGTAAACCGGGCCTTGGGTATCCTGCTCTGCATTTGAAAAAATTAAAGCTCAGACGGACCAATTTGGAATCTTGCCCCTTATGAGGACATAAGGGGCAAGATTACTTCCCTTTTCTTTGCTTTGTCCGCCCAGAGAATTTGACCCGCCCATGAGAGAGAGAGACATCTTGGCTTTTAAATGAGCTAAGTGGCATTTGGTCAAGGCTTCACACCCCGGCCTGCACCTCTGATATGGTATTAGGGGACCACTAAGGTCTATATAAAAGAGACTTCAGATACAGTATTAGGGGACCACTAAGGTCTATATAAAAGAGACTTCAGATACAGTATTAGGGGACCACTAAGGTCTATATAAAGAGACTTTAGATACAGTATTAGGGGACCACTAAGGTCTATATAAAAGAGACTTCAGATACATTATTAGGGACCACTAAGGTCTATATAAAAGAGACTTCAGATACAGTATTAGGGACCACTAAGGTCTATATAAAGAGACTTCAGATACAGTATTAGGGGACCACTAAGGTCTATATAAAAGAGACTTCAGATACAGTATTAGGGACCACTAAGGTCTATATAAAGAGCCTTCAGATACAGTATTAGGGACCACTAAGGTCTATATAAAGAGCCTTCAGATACAGTATTAGGGACCACTAAGGTCTATATAAAAGAGACTTCAGATACAGTATTAGGGACCACTAAGGTCTATATAAAGAGACTTCAGATACAGTATTAGGGACCACTAAGGTCTATATAAAGAGCCTTCAGATACAGTATTAGGGACCACTAAGGTCTATATAAAGAGCCTTCAGATACAGTATTAGGGACCACTAAGGTCTATATAAAGAGACTTCAGATACAGTATTAGGGACCACTAAGGTCTATATAAAAGCATCCAAAGAGCACCATGTCATGGGACCTTTAATGTTGTATTCTTTATGTTTTTTGTTGCTCTTAATGTCTTATGTATCCCGGTACGGTGTCCTTGAGTGCCGAGAAAGGTGCCTTTAAATAAAATGTATTATTATCGTTATTATTATAATTTACATATATTATCTTACCCTAAAGCCGTCAGTGACAGCATGCAGAAAGAAATTGGACACAAAACAAACGAAAAGAAGGAAAAAAAAAAATGAAAGATCAACAGAAAGAAAATATTGACACTGTTATGGTCATCAGGGCTTTTTTTTTTTTTTTTAAATGAAAGAAAAAATAATAAATACATATACAAGCAAGTAGAAGATGAAGAGTATAATGTAGGGAAAAAGTGTTTACTTTTACTGTGCAGTTGATGTAGGGATCCCCGCGAGGCTTCAGGCCAATGATCTATGAGGTGAGGGAAACAGGAGAGGTTGAGACTGTGTGGAAAGGCTGCTGCATGTGTGGGGGGAAAGAAATTAGAAATGAATTGTTTATTTTGGGCGCTGTCAGCCAGCGAGTAAGCGAATGGAGAGGTGTCGCTGTCTGGAAAAAAAAGGAATAAAAGGTTGAAAGACAAAAGTGTCCATGTACATTTGTTAAGTGATTTTTAAGGTGTATTTGGGTCATTTTCAGGTCAATGAAAGTGTTACCCTGTTCATTTTCAGCAGTATGCAGGGTTTCCCCTCAGAATATCCAAAGTTGGTGTCAGAGAGTCCCGAGCAGAGACTCAGGAAGCCCCTCTTGAAGCGGCAAGCTTTCTTTGTCATGTCCTCTGTGTCATCCTGCATGAAATACTCCCCTCGGGGGCAGTCCTCATTCTTCTCCTGCTCTGTATCATTATATCCTGGAAGAGAAATCAGAATCAGAAAAGGTTTTAGTACCACAATACGTACACTTATGTGGAATTTACCTTGGTGAAAGGCATACAAACAAACATATTAAACATTAATAGAAAGTCAACAATTGCTACAGAAAAGCTAATATAGACAAAGTAACTGTTGCATAAGGAAAAGAGAAAGGTGGACAGAAATTCATCCAGGTAAATGGACTGAATGATTGGGAAAACGATCCGGGGGAAGGAGCACAGAATTTGTTCTAATACAGCCAACTTTCAATCCATTGAAACATTCATTTCTCTGTTTTTTTTTTTTTTTAGGGAGAATTGCCCTTACTTCGCAGGAAGGTCTCCAGGTGCTGGACATACTCCGCATACTTGAGCGGGTCGGATTTGTTGAAGGACATATCCAGTGCATTTGGACGAATCACCAACCCTGCAACAAAGCCATCAAGGAAAGTAAACATGGAGTATAGTAGCAAAGGATCACAAACGGGGGAAACTAATGCGCCAAAGCCATCATCGGGGTTGGTCTCGAATTACAGCTGGACAGAAAGCATTTCCTAAACAAACAAGCTCCAGTGCTGACATCTCACAGGAAGGGACTTCAAAATGGATCAATACAAAATGGAGCTGTAATGTAGAACATTATTATGACAGCATCTCATTGGTGCAAGTATAAATAATGAATGCCCTAAAGAGAAATGCTGCCAGTTTCAGTAGATAAAAAGCCCTGTTCCCCATACGTGCTGTTTGCTAAGAGACACAAACCTGGATAGGGAACGCGGTCTCGGTACTTTGGCACATAGTCGTCCAGAGTGAGCAGCATCACCCACATGGTCAGGGCGAACATACCGGCCAAGAAACAGTAGAAAACCAGGTAGAACAACAGGATGAGGGCTGGAGGAAGTTAGAGGAACAGAATTAGAATGGCAAAAATTGAAAGATTACCAAAACACACTCAATCTGTGTGGTCTCTCTGTGTCAAGTTGTAAAGCACATGAACAATTTGGAATTCAAATTCTTGTGTATTATGTTATTCCATTTTACATCTACTGTATTCATTACAAGTTAAGATTTTACATTCACATACAAAAACATGTGCATTATTGAAGATTAAATCAGTGATTCCCAACCTTTTTAGTTTGTGGTTTCTTACAAAAAACATTGCTTAGTTAGGGCCCCATGTCATATTTCAGATGTCTATGAGTTGTAAGGAGTGCACAAAATGCATAAATCGGAGGCCATGTTTCACTAGAGAGCCCCTGAGTTTCAAATCCCACCACATTTAGGGTTAACAATGCAGTGCTGAACATCTAAAGCTTCATTTAATGCACAGTGCACAATGCAGAGGGGGGAAAAAGGAGCCACAGTTGTGGGAACATCTGACTCAAAATGGTTCACCAGCATCCAGCTTGCACAGCACAAATGCCCTCTAAGTTAATGGGGGGAAAAAAAGGAAAAAAAGGGATGGACCCCTCAGCTTCCTGTTGTACATCTCCCCCTTTCTGTCATTCCTCTCCAACCGTATCCCACAATGCACCTGTCTAGTGTGTGAAAGCGAGAGAAAGAGGAGAGAGGGAATCCCATTTGACCTTGACAGGCATGCTAATGTGGGCGGCCATGCAACTGCACTGGAGCATCCCACCGCACAGCAGCACAGGGGCCCAGGCTGGCGGCTCTGTTACCACCCCACTCTGGAAATAACTGGGGGTCATTACATAAATTGTATGGCCTGATCAGCTATGGTTATACAGCCTGTAATGTTGTAGCACACACCTCACAATAGGATTAGGTAACAATGAAGGGGGGTTTAACTGCACTGTCAATACAATGTCCTGATAATCCTATTCATGCAGCTGATAAATATGAATATAAAAAAAGGAATCTTTGCTGCTATGATGGATCATCACCTTGCTTGGTTGGTTATTTCTGCCTATGCAGCAAAGAGACGTGATGCACACCTTTGATAGCATCATTCGTCTTGGTACAGGCTTCTCCGTTACACCTTCATGTAGGCCTACGGTGGCTCCTCGGCTAAACCAATGTCTAAATGGCATTTTGATTTCATCCACGCACAGAAATATATACTAGGCTATATATTCAAGAGGCACACATCTTTTAATGAATGAAAATGGTTAGAAGGCGACACTAGATTGTCAATGTCAAAGCCCATGTTCTGGTTCACTAACGGGGATCCTTACCCCAGCTGCTGGCCGTGCGACCCATCACCTCCCCGGTCCTCGGGTTGTAGAAGGAGTCCTTCCAGCTGGATGTGATCTCCTTGTTTGCCGGTTTATCCTCGGTGCTCGCCATGGTGAGAAGTTGCTTTTTTTTTTTGTTAGGGGGTGGGGGGGGTGGTCCAAAAATGCGCGGTTTCTTCTTCCCTAACAAAATGCAAAAAGGATCAGGGCGATGGAATGAGGCGAAGAAGCCGGCGAGGCGGCGGCGAGAGGAGTGGGCGGTGTAGAGAGAGAGAGGGAGAGCCGAAGGAGAGAGAGATGCTCTGCTGGAACACAAAAAAACGAGCAGGGGAAGGTGAGAAAAGAGAAGAAGAAAAAAAAATTCTGTGACGTCCACACAAGCCCCGCCGTGGCAGCTGATGCACTGCGACCAGATGGGTGTACATTGGCCAATGGCGGAGAGACGCACCGTTACGCGCACAAATTATAAATAGATATCACACACACTACTATTTCGTATCATCAATTATATTATAATGGCTACATGCGTTTGGAAACGTGCAGACTGGGATCTCATTTTGGCCGTAAACACAGTGTCTGCAGGCTGTGGGAGCCTTCAGCAAACGCAAGAAAAACGTAGAAATGGGCATTTTTTTCAGTGTGAAACCAAAGGATTTTTAGTGCGTCTGTGGAAAATATAATTCTACTACTTATATTCTTCCCAATTTATGGTATGACAATAATATTATGTCATCCTGGTGTATCCCAGCTTGTCCGCGTACCATTCGTTGAGTCAACAAACAAACCTTAACGGTTAGAGTGTATTTCAATAGCAATGGACACACACACACACACACACACACACACACACACACACACACCTATTTGAAGCCCATGAGGATGCTATGACTGGTTGAGCATCTATATTATTTTCCAATCCTTGTTGCTATGGCAATTTACCACTACTGAATCTGGAATGTGTGTGTGAGAAAAAAAGAGAGTGATAGAGAGAGAGAGAGAAGGCCTACATAGAGTGTGCATGATTGTAGACAGAAGTGTCACAGTTTTCCTTGGGATTAATGCAAAAAGGCCATCTTATTCCAGCATTCTATATTTATTATAAATAAGCTTCACATGCACAGCAATATATATTTCATTTGATGCAAGTCTGTTTTGTCAGTGTGTACATGTGTGTGTGGTGCCAATGACTGGCATTAACCGAACTGAGAGTGAGGAGTTATAGCAGGGGGAGAGGCTAAGACAATTACAAAAAAAAGATAAAGGCTTAACTTCCAACCCCCTGACACTCCAGCACACAATCCCAATGTGTCACAGAGACTGAGGAAGGAGAAGAGCGAGTTATATAAGGCCCCTTGATGTAGGGTTCAGCTCGGATGGGGGGAGGGGGACTGGAGTAGTGGTCGCATTGCATCTAGCGCCTGCTGTCAGATTGAATTTGTTGCAAGGCAGGGTCACCACCACTCATTTAATGACACACACACACACACACACACACACACACACACACACACACACACACACACACACACACACACACACACACACACACACACACACACACACACACACACACACACACACACACACACACACACACACACACACACACACACACACACACACACACACACACACACACACACACACACACACACACACACACACACACACACACACACAGAATTGGCAGCACTGATTCATGTGCTGGACCTGTCCGTCTCACCCACTCTGGCACATTTTTCTCTGTGAATGCACCCCACTGCAAGCCAAGCCCACTGGCAAAAAACTGCCCATGTCGGAGTGATAAAGCGTTTGGGTGCAGGAAGCAGAGGATTGATGCAGGAAAGCTACACTGTATGAGTCTGCGTGATCTACACAAAACTTCTGTTCTTCCTCTGAGTGGACAAGCACACAATCCTCTCATTGTTTAGGAAATCCCCCTTTTCCGTGCACTCAATTAGTGTCCCCTTCACCATACTAGCACCATGGGCAGGAAAACACACTCCATTTGTTCTCAGTCACTCCATCCGCAAGCTACCATAGCAACCCTCACAGTGAGATTGGTCACATCAATGGGAAGCAATCCCTACACTCGCCCAACAGCCTGGGTTTCTGATGATTCCCCAAGGACAAGACAAGGCAAGCCATTTCCCCAGAGTCCATCATGTGGAGATGAAAACCTTGAGGCTGCATCTGTTTGTTCACCGTGTCGGTGACACCTATGTATGCATGAGACACCCCACACACCCACACCCCACACCCACACACAGATCATTTACGGGTTTGTTTTATTGTAGCTCTTTACATACTTACTTACATTTTAATGTAATTTGGTAACTACATGTACAGTCAGAGAAATGCATTATTTGTTATTTCCCAGCTTGGGAGGACATCTGCCATTCAAGTAATGCGTTAGAAATAGAATGTAGTTACAGCCTGAGGTATTCATGTTTGCATTTTGTATAGTGTCACTTTATACAACACACCTTTTAAAAAAAACAAATTGATATTAAAATATTGGGAAAAGCAAAAACATAATACCCTGCAAGTAGAATACAGATTCACGGTTTACATTTTAGTCATTTGTTAGCATTTCATCATTATATTTGTAACTTTGTCAACATGGCGGTCTCCCATGGAACAATTTAACAATAAATTAAATAAACTAATAGCTGAAATAATGGATACACAACAGATTGACAAGAAATACAGTCTGATGTATTCTAATTATGTTTCAGGCCCATTCAGTTAATATTTATATCCCTGATCCACTTGTTCCACAGATCATGCTCCTTAGCAACATTTGAGATTTATGTGTCAGCTGATTTTTTTAAATTTATTTATGACAGCTATTGCAGCAAGGCTAAATGTTTAAATTCCCAACACATACCAATAAAAAAAAAAAAAAAAGAAATCCTTCTCACAGTCAACCTCAACAAACAAAAAATTCCAATGGAGATGTGACAAGAAGCATTTCAGACAACGAGATGCTAAAATACCAAAATCCAGAATGGATTCCCTTCACAGAGCAAAGCATATAGAATTAGTTTTTGTTCCATTCACATTTAAACAATATCGCCATCACATTACATTATTGTATTCAGTTTAAAGATTTGTTTAAGTAACTGTGTAACGTGTGCAGCTAGAATAGGATTATAAAAATGAAGCTGCTGCAGATTACTGCAGCAGCTTCTTACTTCTGCAGATTACCAAAAGGTGTGAATGAATGAAATCTAGAAAAAAACGGCCTGTAAAAAGGCAAATATTAAATTGTGTTTGTTGAATGTCGGCCACAACGAAAGCTTGAAATTCGTCTGCATATTTAGAGCTCTCCAAGTCTTGAATCGTCATGAAGAGAAGGGCCAAGTGTCTATTGTTTTTGTCCTCACAGAAGATCATGTGCAAATCTGATATCAATGATTTCAATCCTTCTAACCATGTTGTGTGCGGTTGCTATGGCGGTTTATAAATTAAAAAGCTGTAAAACCGGTCATTAGCGCCCCCATGTGGGAAAATGTACAAAAATGATCCCAGCCAGATAAAGTACTGTAATATGAAAAGGCACTAGTGGCTTAGGCTGTGGAATCAATAAAGGATTAAGGTTGCTATGGCATGAAGAAAAAGGTGTAGTAACTTCAGTACGAGGCAGCAACAGAGGCTGGGAATGGGGCCGACGGGCGGCGCTATGGCCTGGATCACACTTGTACTGGACCTTTCCCACAATCCTGCTCATAATTACAGTTATCAGTGCTGGATCGTTGTTGGGGGTGGCAGTAGCTCAGTCATTGATGATGATGATGATGATGTCACTGGTGGAACCTGCAGCTGTGTTTCTTTATATAGTAGGACAAAGAAATGCTTGTTTCCCCTTGAAAGACTGAGGGCGTTTTCACACCTACCTCACTTGGTCCGGACTTTCGGACTGTTCAGTTTGATCCGAACCAAAATTACAGGTGTGACCCCTACTCCTGACCACGGTCCAAATTAAAGAGGTGGTCCGGTTCGTTTATGGTGTGAAAGCATTTTTTGGATGATTCAGATTGTTGGACAAATACAAGAAGCTCTGGCAGGCTATCCTTGTGTTACAAGACCGGGGAAGCTCCTTTAAGGAATAGCCTGGTGGTGCTAAGCTACATGAGAGAGTGAGTGAGGGTGAATGCGCTCAGAGCAGACTGCTGTCGGCCATTAGAGCAGAGAATACATTAGCAGTTTACTTGTTAAGTGGTAGTACAGTTTTAGGTTTCTGTTTGTCTCTGAATAAATGCCCCAGAAAGGAAGTTCCTGTGTCTCGCTTCTCAACATCACAACAAAACAAAAGGAGTCGCAGCAGGCGGGGAGAGCAGCAGTCAGGAGAAAAAACTCAGACACAGAGAGAGGATACGAGAGGACGGGGGAGCCCGTCCACAAACCAAACAATTATAAGTAACCGGATCAAATATATACAATGTAACAAAAATATGAATCTAAGTGGCTGCTGTTAAAGGTTGGGCAGCACACCAAGTCACCATCACCAAATCATTAAAGATTTACCCTTAAATGAGTTCAGACACAGCTGATGGTCGTCATGTCTTAAATCTAGGGCTGTACCAAATGTCCGTTACATTCAAAGCTTCTATTGAGGTTTTCGAATGATGCTTTGAATGGCAGTGGTTGAATTTTGGGACGTCATCACCCTACATTCCTTTTCGATAAAGTAATTTGTTGGAATAAATGTCTTTTTTTAGTTGAATCCACTCTCTATAGTGAATACAGCTCGTTAGTTTTGTCAAGGTACTTTCATGTAGGCAGCAGGCTAATCCAATTAGGGCATAAATTATGCAACAACAGAAACATGTTCGTACACACGAGTTGGAGACAATCCTACGCAGCCACCACAGGAATCTAATTCTACAAATAGTAATAATAATAATAATAATATTAAAGGGGGTTAATTTGTATCTGCAACTGTGGAAAAATACCGGGTTTAAACAGAATGCATAGAAATGCGCAACATTTGAATGCTGCGGTGCATTCAAATGTTGATTTAGAATTAGAATGTCTACGTTATGAATGTCGCTTCAAACTATTTGGTACAGTCCTACTAACAACATTATTTTCTTTAAAAGGACCGTCTGCTTTCCCATCTTTGCTTTCATGTCTCTATCTTCCTGTTTAGTCTGTGCATTCCATATCAAGGCTTGTACCAATTCATGGAGCGTTGGATAGCTCTCTCCCAGCTCTGGAGGACAGGCATGTATTCCTGACTGGGGCTGTGAGTACCGTTTTTTGGAGTTCCTTTGGGCAAGAAGGCCTTGTCGGTGCTCTGCAGCTTCCTCAGCTCTTCCTTGGTCTTCCAGAAGCCTGTAGTGACAGTGGGAGACAACAAGAAGTCCTATGAATGCAGAATGATGCAGTGTGAGTGATATAAATGAGTCTATGCACCCAAACAAACTGCTAATTAATGGGTGAAAGTGGTTCGTATCACCCAACACTACTGGCTACTGATCTACTGAAAAAAAAAAGAAACTTCTCAAACACATGCTTCACATTAATATTATTCAGTCATCTGCACCACCTGCTTCTGGCCTGTTATAAAACAACAATAATGCATTCATCTTCCAAGGTTATTTGATTAAGCACTGACTAATGTACAAAAATATAATTACATAATGTGCATAATTAAATGAAAAATGGGTTACATAACAAAGAGCAGCATTTCATTTGGCTTCTTACCAGTGCCAGGATTAAAAATAGGACTTTTGATCAGAACTTTTGAAATGCAACTCAATGTCATGTCCGAGCCATATTGAAAGTATTGAGTAACATTAAAGTGTTCAGCTGCTTGACAGAGCTGCTTCTCTTTCCTTTGTGCTGAGCAGCCTCTCTAAAGACCCAGCTTCACATGGCTCACTGTTTTGGCCTAAAAGAACTGCAAAAACGCAAAATGTTTGGAATTTTGAAAAGCCTACAGCCTAATGTACATGTCGTGGGAGAGTGTCTGCATACCCACTCCAAGTCCAGCGACAAAAGCAGCCCCTAAACACGACATTTCGCAGTTTTGGGGTCTGGCTAGCTTTCTGCCAAACAGGTCTGCAGTCAGCTGCATGACAAAGTCGTTGGAGGAAACACCGCCATCCACCCTGAGACAGAAAGGAAGAAAGATTGCGCACTCAATTACACTGCAACTCACTTTACTGCAACAGTATCAGAGAAACATACACCCATAATGCATTGCCAATAAAAGCTGAACTGCATTAGTAGAGGCGCAGTAAACAAGAGCCCACTCTGTTATGTTCAGTTTACTGGCTGATATCCAAAGATCCTACAATTAGATATTGCACTGTGAGCTGGGATATTTAAGGGTTGTGAGAAGACTCCGAGAGGTAAATGCATGCGTTTAGTCCTTTTCATCTTGGCAGCAAGTGTACATTACTACAACTCTTAATTCACACAGCGGTGGAGGAAACTGCACCTGATCGTTGTGATGGGAATGTTAGTTTCTTTCAGCATCGTCTCATATAGCTGCTTGTTCCTGCAAAGAATAAGACAAGGACAAGGAGACACGGAGTACGTTTACATGCACGCTAATATTCAGAATATGACAATATTTGGAATTTGATACAGGTCATTAAACAGCATTATCCGTCATACTCAGAATAAGGCTTTATTCCGAATATAGCATTTTCCAATTAAGACGTGATATGCCGGTGTTGATCTGGTTTTATAAGCATTCTTTGGACATGTATAGAGCGCATTCAGAATCTGCGTCTCAATCAGGGTTTTTACCGTAGTTTGTGGCGGTTTACCGCCTCTTGCCTGCCAGCTTACTGTCACCTCTGTGCGTTGCTATGGTTGTTGGACTACCAACAGTTTGCAGGGCTGCTGTAGAGATGCATGACCAAAAGAAAAGCTCACATCTCTGGTCGGAAGGAGAAACCCAGCTACTTTTATTATTTTTGGGGCATTTTAGGCCTTTATTTGTATAGGACGGCTGAGGTCATTAAAGGAAGAGAGAGGGGGAAGACATGCAGCAAAGGGCCTCAGGGCGGAATTGACCCCACCGTTGCTGCGTTAAGGAGAAAACCTCTATATATGAGTCCATTCTCTACAAGGTGAGCTAACCAAGCGCCCAGCTACTTTTGAACATTATGAAAGTCCTGGATATCAACATGTTTTTGGATATGCGCAAACATCGATGCTGCAATATTTTCAAGAAGCTGGTTGAAGGAATGAAAGACAGATGCTGTGTTTGCGCGGTCAAAATAAGTCCACCATGGCTGGAAAACTAGAAATCCTATTTTGTACGGCTGCGGCTCAGTGGTAGTGCGGTCGCCTGCCAATCAGAAGGTTGGTGGTTTGATTGCTAGCCCTGCAGTCCCATGTCGAAGTGTCCTTGGGCAAGACACTAACCCCCAATGCTGCGGCATCGCAGTGTAAATGTGTGTGAGTGTTTATCTGATGTCAGCCACGTACTGTGCTATGGAAAAACGGCTTTGAGTAGTCGTTAAGACTAGAAAAGTGCTATATAATAATCCTTTTACATTTACTTTTTGTAAACAGCTCAGTCAAAATATTGTCTTTTTTTCAAAATAAGGGCCAAAAACTGAATATTATGTGCATGTAAACATAAGTCACTATCAGTTTGACATGTATAAGAAAAGAAGGTCCAACAGAAACTCTTTCTTCAAAATGACTCACCTGAAGGCGACAGACTCCAGAATGGCCCGGACCAGATGGCTTTTAGTGGTAGAAGGTTTGAGGCCCATGAGGGAGGCGCAAGCTTTGGGATCATTCAGAGGAACCTTTGGTTAAATGAATACACAAACTTGTCAAATGTGTATAAGTAAAAACAGACCTGGTACAACAAAATCTCATGTCTTTTGCATTCAAGTGAAACCCGACAGCCTCTAGTCAGCAAAAGTGCAGCTTATCTGTTTTACATGGTTACCATATGTAGCCCATATAATACCATTCAATTTTGTAATCACATGCATATAAACTATGAACATCCAAGACACAAACTTACAAAGGCCAGTTCACAATGGAGGGCAGAGAAAACAGAGAGACACATAACCTTGTTACACAGAGACAAAATAGAAAAAAACCAAAAGTAAATCTAACCCTATATTTCTTAAAACTGTGTAAGAGATAATATACTTATTGTTTTGTTGGGTGAATATAGTTAAGTAAATATCTGTTATATAAAAGTTAACAGATTTTTCTACCTGCAGACCACTGAAAGAAGGAACGAAACACACTCCATCTGAGTCGCTGACACTGCAGGCCATGCTGCTGGTGTCCCGGACGTCAGAGAAGAGCTCTGCAACAACAACACACAGGTTACACACGCCCTCTGAATCGGTCAGTCGCTAACATGGATACCTTTCAATGACTCCAGCATTGTTTTTGTTTTTTAATGTAACGTAACGAAACCTTTCACCTTTCAGCCACAATTTCTGGCTAATAAGATGAAAAAGAAATAATCATCAGAGCTATTGTATACTACTGATGGCTCACCCAGCTCCTGTGCCCATTTGATGGCAGTGCCGGTGTCTGCTGAGTTGCCCTCCGCCAGATACACCACCTCTGAGCCGATCTTCCAACCCACCAGAGGATACAGACCTACAGAGAAGAAACACTGGCGTGTAATAATGTTTGGTCATCTTTATACGTGTTCTGTCATAATGCACCTGTTGGTTGCCATTGGCCACCGGGCTGGGGCGGGTGTGCCTTATATGCGCCACGGAGCTGAAAAGCGAAAGTGCAGCAGACTCGAGAGAACACACGTTGCGGTTGTACAGCTCAATGAGAGACTGCTGAAGACGATTGTGTTTTCTGACTTGTCGGGACAAATCCCCACTGACTGTACGGAGATAGCAACAACAGGAACGTTGATACTGAAAGGTGACCAATCAGAGCAGACTGGGAGGGGGCTTAAAGAGCGTCATGACCGAAGGTGAATAGCAGCAGCCATGGGCAGCACAAGAAAGATAAAGTGTTTCATCAACATTAAAGCATGTAAACATGTTTCAGCCGTAGAAAACAAAATACAAGTGAGAGTAAAGTGCCCTTTAAGTCCGCGTTTTCAAAGTCTAACAAATGAACTGTCAACTGAGTGTCAACGCTGTTTGACACTGCACCGACTGACGAATGAAGGGAACAGGCTGCACAACGTCAAAGCTGAGGACACATCGAGCCAAAAGGATGCCAGGTAGGCCTCTAACCCAAGGGTCTTCAACGTTTTTAAAGCCAAGGACCTCTTAACTGAAAGAAAGATGGAGCTGGGACCCACTATTACATTTATTTTATAAAATGAAGTTGCATATTAAACTGGGCCTACAATAACTTGTAAAAGCCTTTATACATACATTTTTTGCATAGAATACTAAGCTATTCAAATGGCTTACTAATTGTTGGCATGATTTTATAAATCAGGTTTTAACGTTACACATTCATGTGGCACACATCTGTGGATGGCCTTAGTGACTACCTGGACTGTAGGCCAGTAAGCAGTGGGGATTTATATTTGTTAATAATATGTTGGATTTATGTTAAGACTTTTGAAAAACCTTCAAAAATGAATAATTGGGAGGACCCCCTGCATTAACTCTGAGGACCCCTAAGGGTCCCTGACCCCCTGTTGAAGATCCTTGCTCTAACCCTTACCTTCAGTCAGGCAGCTAAGATGTTAGCTTTTCTAGTTTTTAAATGCACAAAAAAACCAAGCTCCGTTATAATCCTAGACATACTGAGATTAGTCAAGTTTCCCCAGGGTTGGCTATGCTGTGACAGTATTTTGCTTAACTCACCTGCTACGGATGTATGTGGTTTGCTTCCGGTGTTGATGTCCATGAAGGTGCCTGTTCCCATGGTGATTTTGACATCACCAACGTTAAAGCAGCACTCTCCAAACACGGCTGCCTGCTGGTCCGCTATCTATGGCAGAGGGTAAGAGGAAGTATATTGTAAAACCAAAACCCTAAACAGGTTAAGCCTGATCGAAGCAACACTGGAAATATCTAAACCTTCTACAGTGTGTGATAAGGGACAATCCAAAGAAATTCAATTGTTTCAATGTAGTGTATTGTTTATGTATAGAGATATTTTTCTTCTGTAATGTTTCTACTCAGCGTTTAGTTTTTTAGATTCCAATGTTATTTAGCATTTTGGGACTTTAAATTGTTTCATGTTTAGAGTATGATTTTACTTCCAGCCTTTGTCCTATATATTTCCTGTTTGTGTCTTACTTCTGGTTAGTCATCCCGAAGAAGGCCTGTGTGTCCCGCAACTCTTTTTACTTTTGCCATGCATTAGCCATTTCAATAAAAGGCTTTTTAACTTGGTTTTCACACTTTTCTAATTGCTAAGGGACAATCCAAGTTTGACTAAGAGAAGTGAATTCAAGTTTCAATACCTCATTATTCAAAGTAGGACATCTCTCCACCAAGAATTCTGCTTTTTGTCATCTTCCTGTTATACATTCCTAGGTGATGATTAACTAAATAACTTGGCTTATTTTCCTCTATACGACATAATGGCGGTGACATTAACTTGGCCATGCTCGCATAAAGGGAATCAAAAGGTTGCAATCAATGTATTTTTTTTTCGATAATTATTTGGGAACTTTCAGCCTTTATTTTTAAAGGATGGCAGAAGACATGAAAGGGGAGAGAGATGGGGGAATGATATGCAGCAAAGAGCCGCCGGTCGGAGTCGAACCCGGCCCGCTGCGTCAAGGAGTAGACCTCTACATATGGATGCCTGCTATCCGGGCGCCCACAATCAATGTTTTTAATTATAATGACACTATGTGTGACACCACAGACCTTGACAACTCACCACTGACATGATAGGAATGGACACTCCGAAGATGGACGGGTCTGTGGAACCAAAGTCCTGGCTGATACATCATGGGGGGAGACAAGACACAATGCATCATCTCACACTCTTCATCCACAATCATTACATCATTGTAATGATCACAAATAACACATCAAACCCAGTTAACATTATGTTAAAGTGCTCATATCATGCTCATTTTCAGGTTCATAATTGTATTTAGAGGTTTTATCAGAATAGGTTTACATTGTTTCATTGTTTCATTTTTGAAAAAACAACACATTTTTGTTGTACTGCTCATTGCTGCAGCTCCTCTTTTCACCCTATGTGTTGAGCTCTCTGTTTTAGCTACAGAGTGAGGCATCTCAATTCTGTCCCATCTTTGTTGGGAGTCACACATGTGCAGTAGCTAGGTAAGGACTACTAGCCAGTCAGAAGCAGAGTATGAAGGCGTGCCCCGCTAGCAGCTAGGCGAGCATTATACAGTGTGTTACAAAGTGACACACGTTTGTCTCTGAAGTAAAGGCTGGACTACAATAGAGCCGTTTGGAGCAGTTTGTGAACAGTGTTTTCTGTTGGAGATGGTAAGTCCCTTTGGGAGGGGAGGGGGACTTTGGTTTTTCACTTTGTAAACCTATAATTTATAAAAATAATATAAAAGAAAGAGAAAAGGCCAAAAAGCACAATATGTGTACTTTAACTCTTGTGCACACAGAAATGTGCTTTTATCGTTTTCTTTTCAAATGACAAAACAATCTGACACATCCAATTAGACAATGCAAGTCTTAACACTGGTAGGGCTGGCTATCAGTCACAATTTTGCAATACCGACAGTGATACCAATACTGTAACTTTGATACCAGTTTATGAGCGATTACTTTTTTCGATACCAATTTTATAAAATCCATTTTAACAACAACACCACCACCACGGTACAAATATTTCCCTACTCCTACTACGTGAGCTCCGTCTCTCTGTGTAACTTAAAGTTTTTCCTTTATGTCTCCACGCCGTGTAACATTAGACAACCAATCAGCAGCATTATAAGGTCTTGGTAGAAGCATGCTGCATGCTTATTGGCTCACTGACGCAGATTGGATTTACTCCTTAGGTATTAAATGAAGAGGCCTTTTTTGATTCTCAATACTATGGAAGGCAATTAGGGTGGTGCGAATTCAGCACCCAGCCCTAAGAACTGGTGTATCATATGTGACTGAAACATGAATTTTACATTGACTTAAGCAGTAGTTTCTATATTCTGTGTGCTTTTGACGCTTAATACAAAGTAATATGCATTTGGAACCCGGGTACATGTAGAGTTGTGAGCAGAGTCTCTGTCTGTCTTGATTTTTTTCCAACAACTGTTCATCTGTTCAACTTCACACTTGGTGTTTTACTGAGGCCCCAAGGAAGTGCAGTGTCAAGTGCGAGCTCTTGAGATCTATGGGACATATTTATTAGTACTGCTTTATATAAACACTGTGTAGTTTATTGAGAAGGGACCCCTATTAACTGTTACACCGCTGAACAGCATGCTGGGTACAGCTCGCTCTGCGTTGCTTCGCTACAGTTCATTCAAGAACAGATGAAGAAAGAGAGACCGGAAATGTTACATTGTAGCATACGCAAACATTTCAAGATCCAGTGATGTAACTTTATGAATAAATGTTTTGTTCTCAGAAACAGCCTGGTCCCAAATAGCTAGCTGTTATCAAATGATGCGTGTACTCTAGCATTGTTACACATGACTATGTCACGGCAGTTGTATCACTCGGGACCCAAGGAAGTGCAGTTTTAAGTCAGAGTGAAGTTGTTTACATTTTATTTTTATTCTTTTTTTGGGGGCATTTTTAGGCCTTTATTGACAGGACAGCTGAAGAAATGAAGGGGGAATGACTTGTGCTTCTGACATCTGGGTTACAGGTCAAAAACTGTGAAATGCTGAGAAGGTACACTTGTGGTGAATGCTTTAATAATTAAATAAGTTTACTGGCTAAGACATGACTCATGTCTCAGATAGAAATTTGAAGGAAATGGTGGACTCACCCTGTGTTTTCTACTTTGGGAAAAATAGAGAGAGGCAGAGAAACAAGAGAACTGAGAAGCTCACTCCAGCACATCTGTGAAAAAGTCACATAACACTGATTGAAAAAATAAAACTCACACCAAAATATAGAAAAAAATGTCAATAAACTCAAAACAGACCTGATAAGAGTCAAAAATTCCTGTTGAACTAGCATTAGAGTAGTCGGTGGCATGCACCTCACCTAAAACAAATGTGGTGACAGGAATGAATGTCACAAAATCTATTTACATAAAAGGTAAAAAAAGAAAAGAAAATTAAAAAATAATAAATTGCAATTTCAAAAGGAGTTGGCTGAATACACCACAAAATGGTGATGCAATAGGATTGGAAACACAAAAGAACATTCTTTCCAAAGCCCTATTCGCACAAGACTAGTATTACCAGAGGACCTCAGTTGAGCTTGATTTGAATAGGAAAGGAGTACTGAGCTCCAACTGCGCCAACAATTTGCAAGGCATTGGCTAAGACAAAGTGGCTGCTATGGCATTGGTCACAAAGCTTTATGTTGCAAAAAGGTTCATGTTGATGACTGAATTTCATTATATCTCCATTCAGCTCCGGGAAAGAGGCAGAAAAAACTGTGCACCCCAAATCATTGAGATGCAAGATTCACACTGAACTAATAATATCACAAGACCTCTATGTTTGGTGAAATATGGTAGGTAATTTACAGTGGAATTTTGATTTGACAAATTACGGACATGGCAGATTGGCATGGGATGAAGAACACAGACGACCTCTGTAATTATTAGTAAGTACTAGAGGTGCACAGGTAGTACTAGTCCTGTGCGAATAGGGCTTAGGTCTTAAAATCCAGACAGTGTGAAATGCAATCCACTGGTATAATGATATATTACTGTACTGTTCTAAAACCAAATTGTGCTCATAGGAAGACAACATTTGCACGAGCTTCACATCTAAATGCCACACCCACCTTTGGTGAGTTTGAACAGGAGCCAGGTGTCTATTGTTCCAAAGCAGCAGTTGCCTTCAGATACTGCTTGACGAACCTAAAAAGAAGAAAGACACGTGATGAGGCTCAAAAAAGAAGTGAATGAATGAGGACTGTTCTTGTCACAAAATACAGCCTCTCCGTGTTTGCCGCAATTGCATACTTTGTATTTACTTCTTTATCATTAACCCTTCAATACTACAGCCTGGGAGGCTTGCACTAGGTTTGAGTTCCTATCAGTTGATTGCTTTAAATGTCAGCCTGACACACACACCCGTACACACCTGCTTGTAGTGTGTTAGGGCCCAGATGAGGCGGAAGGTGACGTGTTGAGTGGAGAAAGTAATAAGACTTGCTGCAAGCATGCGCTTCTGCCTGGTCACAAAGTAGAGCATCTTCATCACACCTTTGATTGCCTACAGTTGTAAAAACAGTCAAAGCCATACTGCATAAACAGAAGGGACATATTCAGCGCTGATTGGACTGTATGTCTCTGTCAAATGAAGGTTTTCTTTACCAAGGCTGCATTGGAATAATTTAGAAGTTCTAGTATTCATCCATCGCCTCTTAACTTCCAAACATATTCACTCAAAGTACAGTGGGGCTCGAAAGTTTGGGCACCTCAGGTAAAAATTTGTATTAATGCGTATAAAGAAGCCAAGAAAAGATGGAAAAATCTCCAAAAGGCATCAAATGACAGATTAGACATTCATATAATATGTCACAAAAAGTTAGATTTTATTTCCATCATTTACACTTCCAAAATAACAGGAAACAAAAAAATGGTGTCTGCTTAAGTTTGGGCACCCTGCAGAGTTAATACCTTGTACCCCCTTTGGCAAGTATCACAGCTTGTAAACTCTTCTTGTAGCCAGCCAAGAGCCTTTCAATTCTTGTTTGAGGTATCTTTGCCCATTCTTCCTTCCAAAAGTCTCCCAGTTCTTTAAGATTTCTGGGCTGTCTGTCACACACTGCTCTTTTAAGGTCTAGCCATAGATTTTCAATTATGTTGAGGTCAGAAGATTGTGAAGGCCATGGCAAATCCTTCAGTTTATGCCTCTTGATGTAATCCACCGTGGATTTTGAGGTGTTTATTTGTGAGCTTTTTCACAGATGGCATCAAGTTAGCGTCCAAAATTTGCTGAAATTTTATTGAATCTATTTTTCCTTCTACTCGTGAAATGTTCCCTGTGCCACTGTTTTCTCAGTCTTCCAGATCTTGCTTTAACTTCCACTGTTCCTGATGACTGCCATTTCTTAATTACATTCCTAACAGAGGACATTGGCATCTGAAAACTCTTTGCTATCTTCTTATAGCCTTCTCCTGCTTTGTGAGCGTCAACTATTTTCAGTTTCAGTTTTCTAGACAACTGCTTAGAAGAAGCCATGGTGCTGATTGGTGGGGCAAGGTCAGATGAGTCTGGGCATTTAAAACCTTAAGATTGACATCACCTGGTCTTTCCAGATGATGATTGAGAACAATCCATGATACTGTCAGGTCTCAGCTTTCCAAAAGGGGCGGTGCATGCTAGAAACTCTGCAGGGTGCCAAAATATTGCAGACGCCATCTTTTTGTTTTACTGTTATTTTGAAAGTGTAAATGATGGAAATAAAATCGAACTTTTTGTGACATATTATATGAATGTCTAATCTGTCATTCAATGCCTTTTGGAGATTTTTCCATCTTTTCTTGGCTTCTTTATGCACATTAATACAATTTTTTACCTGGGGTGCCCAAACCTTCGAGCCCCACTGTACATGCGAAGCAGAGATGCCAAGCAGTCAAAGACTCACTTTTATTGTGTAAGAACTGTTCCAGGATTTCACCAGGTCTGCAGCCCTCTGATCCTGCCAGCTGATGAAGTTATGGAAAGGAACCCCAGTTCTCCTGTGAAAGAGAGGGAATAAACTGAAGCCGAGATGGAGCCAGGATGGTAAAAAACTATACGAAGGTAGGTTTAACACATGTAAATGCTTGCTCTTGGGGGAAGTGTTTTGTAAATTATAGAGTGTAGTCTAGACCTACTCTATCTGTAAAGTGTCTTGAGATAACTCTTGTTATGATTTGATACTATTAATAAAGTTGAATTGAACTACAGCGGTTCTCTTTGCCTGCAAGTCATTTGGCTTTTTTGGAAGCAATTTAATTAATTATATTCATTTTACCTGTCCCATGTTGTGAAGGTGCCCCGTTGAGTGGAGATTCCCAGGGCGTCTATCTGACGCATTTGGACTCCTGCATCTACACACACACACACACACACACACACACACACACACGGAAAAAAAAACTTTATGTGGACTCCCATATAGGGTTTATTGACAAATGTCCCATGTAATAGGGCTGCACGATTATGTAACTAAATCACCACTATATTGGTCAATATAGAAATCATATTTATTTAAGGTGATTACGCATTGACTTTTGGACACATACATACATACATACATACATATATATATAATTATAGAACTTAAAAAAATAGTGAAACAGTTAAACCTATCAACAGTGAAAATACCTACAGTAGATCTGTGAAATTTCCCTTAATACTTTTCCTGTTGAACTTTTTGAATTCCCCTTCAGAACAAGACAAAATAAGAGATCACTTGCGAAATGCAATCTGCACAATGTTTGTTTCTCGATTATATTGTTTTTGTTTTTCGTTAGGAGCCAAAAGACGAATTGCAGTATTTACAGTAATTTATCAAAAGGGTGTGCCTATTATGATCCATCCAGTCTATAACTCCTTGGTATGACTGTTGATAGGATAGAATTGTGCAACCATACCTTGCACAGCTCCTTTAACCACATCGACAAACCCTTTCCATATCGCATCTGGGTCCATCTCCACATACCCTGCCTCTGGATACAGGGGGACAACCTGAATACAAGCATTACCACAATAAGAAACATGAAGATCAGCTTCAAATACAATATATTTAGATTTTAATATTTAGATTTAACATTTAACTTTTGATTTGACTTCGATAAACATATTGGTGACAAGTGCATTTATCTTAAATTTGAGAAAGATTATCT
Source organism: Percina caprodes (assembly GCA_013375575.1). Taxonomy (NCBI): domain Eukaryota; kingdom Metazoa; phylum Chordata; class Actinopteri; order Perciformes; family Percidae; genus Percina; species Percina caprodes. The sequence continues at coordinate 299,574 of JABXJD010000418.1, read as the reverse complement.
TATCAAAATATATTAGCTAAATTTTACATTTTACGCTCCATAGAGTTATGTGTAGCAAAGGATGCAAGTATGTGGAGCACTCACAGACCGTTAATATTAATATACAGTCTATGGGAGCACTTGATTACTATGAAGCCCAAAGGACAGAGAGATGAATACCTTGGTAGTGCATCTTCCTTGGATTTTCGCCTCCTTGTCGTAGACGTGACATCTGATTGACGTTGTCCCGACGTCCACCGACAAAATGAAGCTTTCCTTCTTGAAACCGTTCCGCTGACACCCCATTGTAGTAACGTATGTCCTACTCTTCCTCAGATCTGTCCCAGGTCCTCCATGGTCTGCTTACATTGGTCTTGTATACAGCCTGAGTATTTAACCTGTCCCCTTGAAACCTTTCTGAACCGGGTGAGTTGCTGGATCAGGGCTGTAACTCGACCTTCGCACCGCGGATTCTTCTAAATCCAGTTCTACCTGTTTGTTTGAATCAAGTTCCAATGGCTTTATGTGCACAATTAGAGACAAGCAGGTGTTGGAAATTGAAATCTTAGATCTTAAGCTCCCACTAACATTGCTCGTTGAATATTATGAAAGTAGGAAATCACGCAGGTTAAACTTGGGGTCAAGTCAACACTTTGCTACCGTTTAGTCGAAGTACATCGATAACACACACTGTGTGTACAAAAGGTTAACGAAGTTCAGTTCTGCTAGTCAACACATTTGTACTTTAGTCGAAACACATGGCGTATGGTAGTAAAATTCAAGTCAGTTCATGGGTGGAGATATGAAACACAGCATTTAGTTGAAGCACGAGTTGACCAATTCACGAGTCCGGTGATGCTAGCTAACGTTAGCCGTCAAAAGATGACATTTGAACAGTTGCTCCGAAAAACACTCCCTATCATGCTTTTTCCGCTCTCACTATTATTCAGTGTCTGCTACCCAAATTTACCAAATATGTGTTGATAGCAGTGTAGAGTTTGACGGGTGATACCGAAGCTTGTTTCACTCATGTGAGGCGCTGTTTTGGTTTTAACATATAAAACATAGTTTGTATCGGAACTTGTGGCAAATACGAAATACCACGTGACTGATGACGTTAGACGTTTCAAACGTCTCTGGTGAAGCGCTTCATTCATGTTTTTTTTTGTTCTATTATTTCCTACTTCCTTTGAATTTTGTATTATGTCTTTAATTCAATGGATATATGGTCACTTCTTATTTAGTTAATTATTCATTTTCTTCTTTGGATGCCAAAATGTTCAATAATCTGTTTAACATGTATGTACAATTTAAAATTGTTAATTAAAAAAAAAATACACTTATATGGACAAAAAAATAAAAAATAAAAATAAATAAGCGCTTCATTCAAAATAAACACTTATTATGGAGAAAAAAATGATCTGAGAAAGAAATAAATGTTTGAGAGAAAAAGTTATCACACTGATAGAGCATTTTATGAAAAAAATATTGCAAAAAAATCTCTCTCTCAAATATATATTTTTTGCTATCAGTGTGAAAAAAAAATCTTAAAAAAAGAAAAGAAAAAGTGTTTCTCTCAAAACGTTTTTCTTCTCACTCTCAAAACCTAACCTCTTGATTAAATTTTTTGCTCTCGTCTCAGGATTTTTCTCTCGATGTGAAAATAGTGTCATGGGCGGGGCCACGCTCCTATTGGCCAGTTGGGTGAGCACCGTCTTGTCTTGGGAGTCCATCTGAATCATTACACCATTGTTACCATCATAGATAGATAACTAGCAGCCAGCCCACTTCTAAATAAATACATTTTAATTATCTAAACACTTTTTAACAGTCAAACTGAAACACTAAGACATTTTTTTTCACACTGATCGCAAAAAATATATATTTGAGAGTTTAAAAAAGTATTTTGAGAGAGATTTTTTTTTTGCTATTGGTATGAAAACTTTTTCTCTCAAATATTTATTTTCTCTCATAAAATGCTTTTTTGCTATCAGTGTGATAACTTTTTCTCTCAAACATTTTTTTTTTCCTCTCAGATCATTTTTTTCTTGCATGTAATAAAGAAAGAAATCTAGCTCCATAGACTAGTCACTTGTTGAATGTTAAATAACAAAAAGTATTAATTGTGGAAACTTTAGAGCTTTTTTTCCTGAAACCTTTGACTAATTGTAAATTTATGTCTTCTTGTAGTCTTTAAAAAAAAAATCTTTTTTTACCTTTACAATGATTCTGTTATTTCTTTATTTGTATTGCTCCGTAGGTCTCTATAATTTTAAATAAAGTATGTACACTTGATGTTGATGTGCTATTATTGTTTACCTGGCTCTCTTTAAACTGCATTTTATCAATTAAAAAAATAATTACCATAATGCAAGTAAAAGAAAAGAAAAAAAAAGCAATATCTATGATCTTAAGATGGTTTTCAATAAGAAAACTATTTTTACATCTGAGGTCTACTGGTATTCTTTCTGTTTAATTTATAACTTTCATGACTTACTTACTTTCATTTTGTATTATTTGCACTTATTTATGTATAGTTTTATTTGATTACGAACTGAGTTGACTGAATATTTGTAAATTGTATTCTGAATTAAGAAAAAAAAAATATAGAAAAAAATCAGATCCATGACTCCGTGAATTTATTAATTAATATTAACAGTCTATGGCTGTAGCCAAATATGCAGCTATAAGTTTGTTCCTTCTGTGGTGATATGGATGAAACACTATCACACTTATTTTATGAATGTCAGAAAGCTAAAACATTTCTCAGTGACTTAAATAATCACCTTTTTGATCCACCTTACTCTCTTAGCGTAAAAAGATTTTTTATTATGATAATCCTGATAATAACATTTTGGAATATGTAGAGAGCTTTTTTGTTTTGCCAGCTTGGTTTTCTATTCATAAACAGAAAAGGCAAAAGGGACAGCCTTCCTTCCAGGTATTTAAGTTAGAAATAGATTTACTCCTTAACCTCTTCACAAATCACTTCAAAATATATGTTTTTCTCGCCTAAATTTTTCTCCAAAAAAAACTGCTACAGTTTCCCCATCCTTTGGCCCTCTGGGATGGTCCCGAGGTCATTGGGAAGCTAACACTCTAAATTTTTTGTTTCTTGTGTCAGTGTGACACTAGGTCTTACTGACACAGAGCTAAAGAGGTTAGAATAGAGAATTTCTATTTCCGTCCAAGTAAATCATATGTAAAATCATTAAAAACACTACTGTAAGCATATTACATGATCTACATACAAACATAGTACCCTAGCCACATGTCTGAACTTAATACAGAAAAATCCAGAAGAAAATGACTCAGAAAATGGCTATTTTATGAAGTTATTTCTACAGATATGTCTGTGCGTTTTTCTTATTTCCTCTCAGAAAAAGCCCAAAAAGTGCAAAATTAAAAACTTCTCAAATTAAAAACACATCCACATCACTCATACACATATCTAAAATAACTACATGCATAAATTTATAGAAATAAGTCATTATAATTTGATGAAATGGTGAAATGCAATAACTAAGGCCTTATTTTTGCTTTGACACAGCTGGAGCCATCACAAGGTTAAAGTTTTCTGGTCATGTTTGGTATCAATCAACTCGTCTTCTTATTGGCTACACAGGAGGCTGGTTTCATAGCTTTTGATTCTAAATGGTTGGAAGTGCTGTCAATCTTTCCCACTTTGCCCTCTGTAAATCGTGTGACTTGATTGGCTTCCATAAGGGATAACTCAGGTTAGAGTAGACGGATTGGCTGAAACAACCTGTCAATCAAAAGCTGTTGATTCAACCTAACTTGCTGAATAGAAGGATACACTGTACCATTAGCAGAGCCGGCAGTAGGAGCGATTAAAGTCCATAAATGATGGACTTTTCAGCTTTGTTTAGGAAACACGGCCAGAATCTACAAGATTGTGAGGGGACCAGCTCGTTTTGGATTAAAAGGATTGGATGTACTTATTCTTTGAACTGTTGGCAAAGCAGGAAAAAAAAGTTTATGGAGATCTTTCACCGCTGTGAAGAGAGACACGAGGAGAAAGGTAAGGACTCATGTCTGAATTTAGACACTATCTGCACAGAATCCGTCTGTGTTTCTTTACTTTAAACATGATTATAACCGCTGTAAGTCACCTTATGCTTATATGTGTGTGGGCTCAATGGAATCATGAGACTTTAAGCTTTCTAATGATGCGCTGCATGACCGTGTTCATGAAGAGATAAGCTTGCAATTTGAGTTAAGAAAACGTTTTCTCCTAATAATGGAGAAAACTGTCCCGCTGACGGGACAGTGGCTGGTGAAGAGGTTAAATCACTTCATATAATTAAGAATAACCAAAAAACAAAACAATTGTTCCTCTTTGTTTTGTTTTGTATGTGAGCTCTTTTTTCCTTTCTTTTGTATATGTCCTGTTTTTGTATGGAAAACTATATTGTCATACCATAACAGTGTATGACATTTTGTGTATTTGTGTCTTTAAGCATCAGTTAAAAAAAACAAAAACAAACAATCATATCCATGACCAACAACAACAACAAAGTCATGTCCATAACCTGCTAAATATTTGTCTGTTCGGTCTGTTTACAAGACACAATGTTTTCATAAAATATTAAAAAGAAGGAGAAAAATCTCCAAATTCTTAGATATTGATAACAAATGTAATTTTTGCAATAATGAACCAGCATCTTTAATGCTTATATTTCACTAATTCCTCTGGTCTCTATACAAACCATAGTTTGTGGTTGTAAAGATTCATGAGGCTGTGATTATCCTAGAAGTCACAACAGGTCATTTTATACAGTTAGGTCTAGTTTCATAAAATGGTATCACAATGGCTACTAAGGATAATTATCATCACACATCAATACAATGGACTCACTGAATCCCCAAGAGTGTAAGCTTTCCAGTCACACCCAATTTATGGTGCTCCAAAAGGGTCATAGACCCCCATATGCAGAAATATTCAAATAGTCTAAACCATTTTAGGATAGAACAGAATAGGCTTAAATAACACATTTATACTGCATAAGAAAAACTGCATGGTTTTTGCCCCAAACTGCAGCATTACGCGGGCATGTCTTTAAAGAGGGGACTTGTGGGTACCCATTTTCACTCAGATATCTTGGGTGAGATTCATGGGTCCCCTTTAAAACGGTCTGTGACGGGGCGATTCCTAAAATTGTTGTCGTTTAATCCGGTTGAATCCAAACAGTTACGGCCCATGATTGAATCGCATAAAGCTCAAATACGTGTAAGCACCCGTAGTACAGGACGCGCATGCGCAGTCCGTAATGCATGTGGATATTTTTTTTTTTAGCTCAACACACGTGCATTTACCCATAGCATATACCTTACCTACGTATGGCATTTACCGGCTACGACTACTAGCCGTACGTACCAGCCTGTGACCGTGTGGCGTTGTTACAAAAATATGGCGAAGACAGCAGTAAGTATAACGTTCCTTTATATTTATTTTAACCAGGCTTCAACGTGCAGTAAGTAACGTTAGGTTGCTAGCCGTAAGCTAACTGTCGTTCGGTTGTGTTCTGTTAGCTACAAACTAACTGCCGTTAGCTTACAGTTAGTAGTAGTTAGCTGGTAGTAAATACGTGAGTTCTCAGTCAACTGTTTCAACTTAGAACTGGACAACCTGTCAGTTTGTTTTAAAGTGGGAACCTAGTGACGTTTTTGCATTTACCGTTAAGCCTTAAATAGTAGTTGGTTGACAAAGTTAAAGTCACCGATTGCAAACGAATACGCTTATTGTACACATGAATGTCTTATGTATATCTATATGACATATGCATAATACGAATTAATATATTTTAGTCAGTTGTAACACAGTACACAAAACTACATAAAAAGTGTTCATTTATCAACGCATCTCTCCATTAGTGCATGTATAGTTAGGTACTGTGTGTGTGTGTGTGTGTGTGTGTGTGTGTAATAACAAAAGTATAAATTGTAGTTTCACCTTGCGGGATTAATCGTTGTTGTTGTTGTTGTTGTTGTTATTATTATTATAAGTTTCAGTTATTTATAGAGTGAGAATAATTATAATAATAAAAATTTAAGCTGCTGGTATTTAGCTACTACACAAGTATGATTTGACTATTTTTGGGGTTTGGATTCTACATGTTGAGAATTTATTGAAACATTAATCAAAATTGGATTTTTTTTTTCTTGAAGGCAGCCTTTTCTCACAAGAACATGTCACACATGGTCATAAATAATTTGACTCATGTGTTTGTGTCTCTTTCAGGTAACAAGACATAGTAAAAGACTAAGCAAAGTTGTCACCAGTGAAGTTGAAGAAAAAGATGACAGTGTTGGCAAGTCATTTCTTTCAAAATCAGTGGGTAATACCAATAATCACTGGACTTAATAATGACAATAACATTATGTCATTCAACATATGATTGTTTCAGAAGGACAGACTGAGGCTGTCTCTTCAAGCAAACAAATAGTGGTAACAGAGGAGGATGCTCCCAGGAAGGACCAAGAGGAACCAGGTACTGCAGTCTCAATACACATGGTGTCTGATTGATCTTCTGAACTGTGCCAGTAACAAAGTTGCCTTTTTAGATTCTCAGATGGACACTGCCATTGAAGTAAAAGGAAGTGTGACCACAGTGGCTGTATCCTGGGACAAAAAGAGTGAGGATGGAGAAGTTGAGGATTCAGAAAACAGGGCTAACGCAAGTGATCAGATGATGGATAGTGGTAAGGTTGTTTACCGGAATCATAAGTTTCTATTGCATCACTTTTTCTTATTTTTAAGAAATGGAAGATTTGTCCTCCAGTAAAAAATATTTATCATTATCTTTGCAGGTGTCAAGTTAGTCTTCAGGTTTTGAATCTTAATGATTCTACTAGTTTAGTAAATAGTTATCGCTTCTGTTGCAGGACATATTTTCACTTTAACTTTAAACAGATTCATAACAAACATGCTGAATTAAGCATGTCTTTACAGTGTTTCCCACAGATTAGAAAAGGGGGGAGGTGACGTCATCCGCTCATTTGCCTAAAAAAGAAATTCTACTAAAGGGAGGAACAAAGATCAATAAAGAATTCTCAAAAAAGGCTGGCTTGCCCAGGGCCAGGCCAGCTTAGCTACATCTTTCTCCCGTTGCGTTGCGCTGTCTCTCCTACCTACACTGGCCCCCGCACCCTGTCCCTTCTCCCCTTTCTCCCTCCCTACACACTGTGCAGTGCTGCCACACATGAGAGAGTGAGTGGAGGGGCTGCTCCTCACAAAAACCGATTCAGAGAGAGGGGACTGTTTTGGCGGCCACAGGAGAGAAATACCTTGCGTGCTCGCTGGACAATACTTGGTACTTTTCTACAGAAAGGTGCCAGATTTGTGGCTAGTCGCTTTTGTGGACAAAAAGTTGCTAAGGGGGTCTGAAAAGTTGCTACGTTGGCAACACTGTTTTCATGGGGAGTGTGTGTGTGTTGCGTAAGTTTTCTGTCCAGCAGGAGAGGAGAAGTTTTGAAGTGAGACTTTGTTGAAAGATAAAGACAGCTGAGCAAAGGCACTGATTTGGTCCTCGGTGGAATGTTTAATTATACTTTGCAAAGCATAAACAGTTTCACAGAGTTAACAGCAGTAACAGTGTGAGTGTCTGGCGCAATTAAACAGAAAACATCACGGTCTTGTATTCATTTTCCCTAAGAGAGGAACATGCCTTATCTTAGCAAAACAATTAATCACAACATGATACAAGTTGGAACCGTTTCTACGTCATTTCTGCATCTGTCCGCCATCCTCACAATCTCTAGCGGTTGTTTATCTTTGCTGCTAAAGACAACCTGATATCATTTGTCACGTACAGTAAGAAAATGTCCCAGCTCTGCACCCTTAAACATAGCTCTGGACATCTGTATCTTTCAGACTACAAGGCACCGGCCTTCAATGGGTGATGAGTTTACAGCTGCTTTCAGGAAGGACACATACATAAATGAATTGAATGAAGTCATTTAACACAAAAACATAGTAAATGAATAATATGTTTGAATGAATCCTACAGAAGGATATACGAAATCATGCTTAAATGTAATTGTTTTTCCATTACATTGTGTAGAGTGACAGAGAGACGGAGGAGAGCAGGGAAAGGAAATGCAGCTGAACGAATGCGTGTTTTACATAGCGTTAAAGAAATTAATAACAAAATGCAATGTGTGGCGGCCGGTGTTGATTATGTGGCGCACCACCCTAAATTAGACTGTGTGGGACTGCTTTAATAATGTCATGAATAACTTATTTTTTCCTAATCAAATGTCTTGTCATTTAAGTCGAAGGTGTTATGTTAGTCTTTAGTTGAATATGAGTCACCCATTGTTGGCTGCAAAAAGATGTCGTTGCTGGTTTTCAGTCTTCAAATTTAATCATCACTGTTTTTGCCAGAAGAACCGATCATCTCTTCATCTGATGCCGTCGGCTCCGCAGAGGACGCTCCCAGTGAGAGTGTAGAGACAAAGATGGAGCAAGAGATGCAGAAATCTGGAGGTACTGTAAAATGCAACGCCAACACACAAATGTGTCTTTATTGGTGAAATTCTGTGCCAGTAACGGAGCTTCCTCTTTAGAATCTCAGATGGACATCGTGGCTGGAAGTACAGCCACAGTAACTGTAACCTGGGACAAGGAGAATGAGGAGGGACAGAGCAAAGATGTTAATAAGGAAGCCAGTGGAGGTGAACAGATTACTGTTGGAAAAACAACAGGTAAGGATGAGTTAATGACAAATGATAAAATAGCTGGGTCAAGTTTCAAGTTCTGTCTTTTGTTATTTTACTTGTCCTCCTCACACGAAAATCCCAACATTTTTCACAGCAGTCTGGTTCCAGATGACCGGGCGCTCTACATGGGGATATGTTTCTTGATTGTGGCACTTAAGCAACACACATAACATTTGAGACTTTGATTGTTCAATCATCCACGGCAGCCTTTGGACACGATGAAGTCTATTGTTTCATTTAAACCAAAAGCTGTAAAACTAATAAGCTTTCACCTCTTCTATAATTTGATAAAACTTCCATCTAAACTGCTTGTAGACAGTTTGCTTAAAATGTATAACACTGTCTGCCATTTGTACTTACTTTAGGTAGTTATGCCGTAGTTATAACATTTTCTATGTGGTTGCAGTGAAAGGGAAGCGGAAGGCAAGTTCTGCTGTTGAGACCACCCCATCAAAGAAAACTAAGCGCATCAATGATGGTATGAACTCAAAATACTAAATAAAAAATAAATACTAATAACTAAATGCCCTGTTCTGCAATGTGCCTAATATTCTTGCTCTCACACACGTCTCTCTTGTTTTTTTTTGCAGGCTTCTGTCTTTATGTTGGCAACCTGAACAACTCTAAAACATTTGACGAAATCAAAGCTTCCTTAGCAAATTACTTGATGAAACAAAGTCTCCTGGTCCAAGACATCAGATTAGACCGGTCCAAGTGAGTATGCAGTTTAACTTTGGGCAGGAGTAGGTGCATTAGATGTTGTTTGTTTCATCCACTGATGCATCAGCATTGCTCCTACTAAAAATTCAAAATGAACTCAAAAGTAATGTTTTGCTGTTGTAGAAAACATGCATTTATAGATTTGGCCTCCGAGATGGACTTAACCAAAGGCTTGACGTTAAACGGAGAAATGATAGATGAGAAGCCAATGAAGATCGCCAAAGCAAAGGTCAAAAGTGAAGACGCGGTGAAGATTAAAGCTCCAGCGGAGGACAAAAAGGGTAACTCAACTAAATTGTTTTATTACATCTATTCTGTTATTTGCCATTTTAGATCCAGGCGCAGCGGCAGTGCTTGTCTAAGCCACTAGAGGGCATTCATTGTTGAGTTTATAAAACTAACGTGCATTTGGGTTTAGGGCTGTGCAATTAATCATAATTTTTTGTGATTTTGGCTCCTAACTACGGTGGCCCTGAGAGGCCCCAGCACGTAACATTAACAAAACGCACACAAATAGACCACAGCACGCAACAAGTTTATTTTTTATTTTTTTACTTACGTTTTGCAAGTAAACTCTTATTTTGTCTTGTGTAATGTAGACATTTTTCCCGAATTTTTTTTATTTATTTTATTCCTAAAGTATCAATGGAAATTTCACAGGTCAAGGTGTTTTCACTGTAAATTTGGTTTCTAAGTTCAATAATTGCAACGTCTTTTCAAAAGTCATCTAATCTAATCATGTTAAATGATTATGATTTTAATATTGACCAAAATACATTCTATAATTTATTTTTGGGTGTGGTTTTTCTTCGTTAACTGCTAAAATAATGGATTTATGGTGTGATGATCTGGGAATGTAAAACATCACAGAGTCCAAGGAGGTTGATATACATTGAATGTCTGACTTGAGGACTGTCTGTCGTGTTTTTCACAGCCAAAGATAGCAGATGTTTGTTTTTGAAAAACGTCCCATACAACGCAACAAAAGAGGACATTCTGAAAGCCTTCCGCAAGGCCATCGCCGTTAGGTTTCCTGGTGGAACCGAAGGCCCAAAGAAAGGGTGAGAGTTTAGTAAAACCTGCATTAACCTGTTATGCTTATGAAAATGAAAAGTCACATTTAGTGAATGTTTGTAATTTCCATATTTTTCAACAGCATTGCTTTTGTGGAGTTTAAAAATAAAGCTGTTGCTGACAAAGTACGGCAGCGGAAACAAGAAGTAAAGATCCAAGGCCGGATTTTGATTGTGGACGGTGTCGGAGAAAGAAATGTGCCTGAAGTCCCCAAAGACACAGAAGGTAAACCACTGGACGTGTGGACCCCTTCTGTCACGAGCTTACGTGATCCTATAGCTATAAAAGGAATACTTCACCCCAAAAAAAATTGTCATTTGTTTATCAATTACTCATCTTGTGTTACTTTTGAAGTCTTGAAGAAAACTTTTTCTTGCGTGCCTCCACGGTGAACGAGGAATCCAAAAGCAAAGAAAAATTGTAGATAAGTTGAGGTAGCAGTGGGCCACGTTTAGCAACAGCAGAACTGTATCTTTTTACAAACTCTCACACAACCCGTGCAGTATAATCCAAGTCTTATTCATCCAGTCATATGCTCAGTAGTCTATATTGACGATTGTTCAGGTGCCACCTGAAATTCCCTGGATGTCCCTCATTGCGTCCAGATGTCCCTCACCTTCCTCTTTCTTTTGTTTTGGCTCCTCAGTACTTCCCAAACACTGCATTTTTGCTAGCCTTTTTAAAACCTGTAATAACGGCACAGAAGCATTACAATTATTCAAGGTAATGGTGAGTAATTGATATACAAATGACAATTTTTAGGGGTGAAGTATTCTATGAAATTATGTTCTTTTTTTATTTAAAAAAAAAAAAAAGAATGAATGATGAATTAATTACATCCGGACTGAGCCATTTACCTCTGTTGACAAATTTATTTTCTTTCTCACAGCTGCAGCTCCTCCAAATAACAGCTTATTTGTGAGCAATTTGCCTTCCAGTGTAAATGAAATAAACCTCAAGAAAGTTTTTCAGAAAGCTGTTAGAATCCAAGTACCAAAAAAGCAAGGCAAAACAAGAGGGTAAGCACATGTACACTCACTGGCTCTACTTTTTTTTTTTTCTCCAATTGAAAAAATTTATTTGAATAATCTCAAAAAAACACCCTCTGCAGGTTTGCGTTTGTCGAGTTTGCAGCGGTGGCAGATGCTGAAAAGGCCTTGCAGTCATCACAAAACCTGAAAATATTACAAAAGGAGATCAGGGTGGAATTCTGCAAAAGGCGAGCACAGTCAGAGAAGGCAAACGGTGTGTGGGATTGTTCACGTGTTACCTTGTCGTCTAATAGGCAGCTTTATCAGCCCACATAGATTTTAGATAGGAAAACGCATATTTCATGAGTTTCAAGTCAGTTTGAGTAATGAAAACAGTAATACCACAATTTTGTGTGTCTGTGTCCCCCTTTCAGTCCTATCTAAAACCCTGATCGTGATGGGCCTTGCTGAGAAGACGACAGCAGAGACTCTGAAAGGTGCTTTTGAAGGGGCTTTCAGTGCAAGAGTCGCTGTAGATAAAGAGACCGGAGTTTCAAAAAGGTGGGTAGCCTAAATTAATGTTTTTATTGTCATAATTGTAATAAGGGTGTACAGTAAATCACACATTTAGTCACAATACGGTATATAGATTCTTTGGACAACGATACGGTATTTACTGAGATCACAAAGTCTGCCACGATACAATTTCGGTTGGATTCAAATCACACACACACACACACACCTTGGAAAAGCTGCTGTTAGTTTTAGTGGACCTGAACAAAATAGAACACTTTCTTAAAATCAACTCACTTTGTTCCTTTTGGACTTTTTACAAATCAGATTTTGGACCTCCAGACTTCTACTTGTAATTGCTTTGCATAGTTGTATTTCTTGCATCCTGATTGTCCTGATCGGATTTAAAATATGTTCTTATGATGGTGTCGCTTCCTTTTCTGTGTAGTTTTCTTTGTCTTTGTAAATCGATGTTATTGTAAATGAGGGCTGCCCCTCAATGGTCTCTCCAGTATAAATAAAGGTTGAATAAATTAAGAAAATATTACAGATTATAGTGGGAATTTCAAAACAAAGGCGCATCTTATAGATGATTTGTATCGATACACTTCACACTAACTTGTCTCATGTTCTCAGGTTTGGTTTCGTGGAGTTTGAGAGTGAAGACAACTGCAAAGCTGTCAAAGAAGCCATGGAGGACTGTGAGATAGATGGCAGCAAAGTGACTGTGGCTTATGCAAAAGGTCCAGGACACCCCGCCAAGCCCCCCCTGGCACCCAGTGGACAGCCTGCAGGTCAGAGGGCAGGCAAAGGCCAGCGTAAAGCCAAAGGTAACACTGTACTTTAACTGGTGTAATGAAGTCTCATCATAGTTGTGTTTTTTTTCAAAGTGTTAGACAGAGTACAATCTAATTTCGGTGTAAAGCGTGATTTTTGCTTCTGCGTTAAATCGCCGCCGTGGCTACATACGTACTATAGGTACGTGCAGACACTGACCCTACGCTGTAGCCTGACTTGCACCTCTTGAAAAATGTAACACGTTGCGGCGACGCTCGTCCCTCGGCCATTGCTTGGTAGCGTTGCGTTCCCCCGACTCATTTCCTGGTTCTCCTTCTCAATTAACAACATGAAGTCAGGGAGAGGGTTAACTTCTCCTGCTACAGATTTCCCACCGTGGTCAGGAAGCTCCAGGGAGACACTTTGTTTCTCTCACTATGACTCTAAAGTCAGTGCTCTCTGAGAAGCTAATCACCGTCACTCTCTCACTCGCTTTTCAGTTTGTCCGTCCCCTTCCTCTTTCTTTGTCTGGCGTTTCTGAGGACTATGGTTAACTGCTCCTCAGATCTCTGCAGGGTAAATCCAGACAGCTAGCTAGACTATCTGTCCAATCTGACTTTTCTGTAAAACAACTTTCCAGTTCCTTCCTGAGGCTATTTTGCAGAGGCACTGTGGCTCCGCACGGTTTTAACTTATTCACCGTGTCCCCCAGAGTAAGATAAGTCCATACATCCCCGTTTCAACTCTGTGCGTATCCTAACTCTGTCTGGCGCACCCACCACTAGCCTAACTTACCACAGATGCTGGAGGTAACTGCTCCAACTAGCCTACTACTCCCAATAATTTGTTCCTGTTTACATGTGAATTTTTTTATAGTCACAGCATGCACAAATAACAAGGACACATGAGACACAGCCATCTTCTAACCGTATACAAACGGGAACTATATTCTCAGAAGCCGAAGCACTTGGGTGGAGTTATTGGTATAACACCTGAAAAGCACCGTTGTTACTCTCTGCTCCTCGCCATGGGGCTTTTTGTGTGCTTTGAGCAAATCACTCCGCCCAAGTAGCAGAAGTAGCAGTGCTTTGCCTTCTGTGGAAAATAGTTCCCAGTATAAATACGGTTAGATGGCTGTGTCTCATGTGACCTTGTTATTTGTACAAGCTGTTGACTATACAAATCACAACATGTAAATAGGAACATGTTGGCGTTATTTTGTCACTTATTGGGAGCAGTGGGCTGGATGGAACCGGTAACCTCCAACATCCATATCTGTGGTAAACTAATCTAGTGGTGGGTGCAACTTATCTAACTCAGGTGAACACGATGAATAAGCTAAAGTCCCAGTAAGACGGCGGTTTTTTTTTTTTTTTTTAAAGAAAAGCCAATAAACCAGACTTTGTTTTTCTCCCATCGCGGAATGCTTAGTGGACAGCCAGACCCTCCTCCGCAGCGCTGTAGAGGAAGGTCTGGCAATGAGAGACTACAGAATGACCTACTCTGCTGTTTGTCTCATCTGTACAGAGTGGTTTAGCATCTTTTGGCTTATTTTGTTTCTATACCCCTACCCATGACTTTACTGTTTTAGTTTAACCTCCATGCTCTCGACCTCAGCTCCGCTCTCAACTCAAGCTCGATTTCGGCTGCAGCTGCTCTGATTTAAAACACTTTATGCTTCTTGCCCCAGAATCGAATAGCATACAGACGCAGTTAACAACAAGCTAACACAGTGGCGTATTTGTAATGTTTACAGCTTGTTGCGCTGCCTAAAAAAATCATTGAATCCAGGTATTAATAAATGCATTGCACCTTCTTTGACAGCTTTTCTTTAAAAATGTTTTTTAGCATCCCTGAATATGGTTTGCAATATTCAGCTGTTAATATTTTGCCCTTAACCGTCCAATATTTGATAACTGGCTATATGTGTTTTTTTTTTTTTAAATTAAAATGTTGTATTTGTGTAGGATTCCATAAACACCAAGGGTCCATTAGTCTACACCTTGAGGTCACTATTTACTTTGGTCCTTGACTCGTTTGGTTTGATGGTTTTTGAGTAAAATGTTTTTATTTAATTGTTTACTTTATTTTTGCAGGTAAAGGACGTGGAGCCGGCACACCACAGGCTGCTGTTAAAGAAGTGGACAAGTTATGAAATAGAAATGTTCTCCCTGGTTATTAACAGACCTACAAGCATGTACAAGCTCAAGAATTTTTGAGTTTGGCTGAATGGGGGTGTGGAAATGTGTACAGTTGTTCTAGTCCTACTTGATTGTAGGATATGGGACTAGAGATGTTCTCGATACCATTTTGTTTTTTTCATTCTCAATTCTGATACCTAAACTTGTGAATTGACCAATACCAAGTACTGATCCGATGTTGTATGGCCTGGCTCGGTTAAACCCTTTTGTGAAACATGAAAAATACATTCAGTGAATGAATGATGTAGAACTTATTTAAGTATCTAGTATGACAGTCAGTCATAACACAAAACAAACAAATAAACTACTTAGTAGTAGTTTTTTTCCCGGGGGCTAAATGATGTGATATTGGATCCTTGCTTACTCAGCAATATCAGCATTTTAGGCAGTATTGGAGGCTATCCCCATATCGGTATCGGAACAACTCTACACATCACACCTTGTAATTTTTTGTACTTTAATCTATGAACTTCATAACTATTATGAAAACGTATGAAAGCATCCTGACTTGTTATCACGTGATGTAGTTTTATTATGTGAAAAGTTGATTAAGATTTAACCCTTTATGTGAAGATAAGTATATTTTCAAACCACAGCATCTGTGTCTTGAGTTCTGTTAACATCTGTGCTGAAGACCCAAAAGGTTATCTAAGGACACGATGAATCCTCCGCCAAGTCCAGAGGTGTCAAAAGTATTCACATTTAATACTCAGACGTATGGATACTAGGGTTTAAAAAGACTTTGTACTTAAGTAAAAGTACTGGTTTCGAAACTACCTAGAATTTGGGATGCATCTGTTTCCGCTTCATTTATGCCCTTTTGAAAATGAACGCATTTTAGTATAATGCAAATACATTTAAGAAGCATATGTGTACTATTGAGCATTAACATGTTTCATGGAGTGGAAGATATGATGACTAGTTGCCTAGTAAGTATTGTAATGGGGCAAAAAGTCAAACTTCAGAGGCATGTTATCCATAGCCTGTATTGGAATGTAAATGTACATCCAAGCTTGAGGAATCTGTGAGGGCAGCTGATTCACTCTATCCTGATGGCACCATGTATCTGGATAGTTGTAGTTTATTTTATTTATTTGTAACGATGACAAGCCGGAATGAAATAGGAGTAACAAGGCTATTTTTTTTTTTAAATGTAAGGAGTACAAAGTACAGATGACAATGTAAGGAGTAGAAGTAAAAAGTCTGCTGTAAAATAATTACTCCAGTAAAGTATAGATACCCAATATTTCTACTTAACCCTCATGTTGTCCTCGGGTCAAATTGACCCGCTTTCCTATATCAGTGTTCTTTTTAATTACCCAAAATAACATGATTGATTCCACACAACGCTCTTTGCCAAGTACAAATCTCTACTTTCATTAATTTTTGGGTGTCTTATTCAATTTTATAGCATTTGGAGAAAAAGTGTTTTTGAAATAGTATTGAGTAAAAGTTGACATATTCCAGTCTGTGATTATCCATCAACATCCATTCCTTTAATTTTAGTCTAAATAATTCCTAATTTCTGCTTTTCTAACTCAAGCATTAGGTATAATTTCCTATAAATGAGGTTTATTGACCATAAATTCCTAAAATTACTAAAACTAAAGTTAATAAGTGACAACCATTGAAAAAAGTGTTGAAAAAGGGACAAAAACTTAAAAACGTCGATCAAGCCTCAAAAGTGTTGATTTTCAATTCTGACGGGAAGACAACTTCGTAAGGCAACGAAGTATTAGACAAGTCTGTCTTACTCTGCCACTGGTCTGAAGTAAAACCAGGATCACAGTTAAACATGCCATATTCGAAAATCCACTATGACTGAATGTGCCAATATTGCGTGAAGAGGCATGTTAATATGTTCATGAATCCAGCTGGTCTTTGCACAATAAGACGCTTGCTGGCAGTGCTCCGATGTGCAATTTCAACCCGCACACTGTCCTTTGGCGAACTGACCTCACATCCTGCCCCCCCCAGCCCACACACACACTTCCTTGTGAATGGACCGGTTTGGGACGGTCCGGTGCGGCGGCGCAGCGTGGATCCGTGTTGTGTGTCAGCGCGCGTCTTCACACACATGTTGGTGTGCATGGTTGCACAGGGCACGCGAGCAAACTCTTTCATGCAACACTTTATTCCCCTGGCTATGCAACGGCTCATGCATTGATAGAGAAGAGAAGAGGCATCGGTAAGTTGCTAACGGGCATGCATTAGCGCTTATTTTCCACGGTCTTTCGATCCGTGGCTGTCTTATGTGAACGTAAGCAAGGCGCGTCACCACAGTTCAACAGGAACTTGCTAAACCGATCTAAGACTTTGGAACAAATGATTCAAACTGCGACTGAAAATGGCTCCTCGTTCACTATTTGGTGCGGTTCGATCCAGTGTTGAAACTGTGTCGGAATGTGTGTTTTCTACTCGGATAGGAAACTTCTAGGCTTCACCGTTTTCGCTTTTAAAACGTGTTGCTTACCAACCAGAGCAGTCGCACAGGATGTTAGAAAGACTACCACTCCTTATGTTTGATTCGTTTTACAACGTTGACTTATGTCCACTTGATTGGGATTTGTTGACTCTTTATATCTCCACAAATCCAAATGAAACCATTGATTCAGTCAGTGAAGGCGTGACATGAGTCTCTGTAGACAAGTTTGCACATCTGGACGTTCTTGTGTAAGCGTATGTATGTCAAGTTGCAACTGGGACCCTGCCACAAATTCTGGATTGAATAGAAATCAGGACTCAACTTTGGCTGGTCTAGGACTGCAACATAGTTGTTTTGAAGCCAGCTCCGTGTAGCTTTGGCTTTATGTTTGGGGTCTTTGTCTAGCTTGAAAATAAATCTGATCCAAAGTCCCGGTTGGCTTGCAGAGTGCAGCAGGGTTTCAAGCAGGATTTCTCTTGATTGTTGCTGCATGTGTTTGACTTGTCTTGTAAGGCTGCCTCGTGGAGCCTTCCACGACCTGCTGCAGAGAAACACCAGCCCTGCATGATGCTGCCAGGCTCCAGCTGTTCTCTGCCAGGCTCCAGCTGTTCTCTATCAGGCCATAGAAAGAAGCTCCTTAACACTTGTACATTTTGTCATGGTAGTAGATGACAAAGAAAGTTTGTACCTACTCTACAAACCTAAGAAACTACTTTAGTTACTTAGTTTTCCCTTTAAAACATATTGAAGTAACATATTTTCTGTTGATGAGGTATCAACAATATTAATCTGGATGTAAAATTGTAATATATAATTGTTTGCTACAAAACAACCTCATCAGTGGTGGAAGTACATTTACACTACAAAAGTACAAATGCTAAGGTACTTGTACTTTACTTGAGTGTTTTTGCGCCATTTTCTACTTCTACTCCACTACGTTTCAGAGAGAAATATTGTACTTTTTACTCCACTACATTCATCTGACAGCTTTAGGTACGTGTTACTTTACAGTACTTGACAATATAACAGCCTGCAAGTCCAGCCAAAATGGTTAGACCACACAACTGTTTGGATAATGTCCAGTTTCCAAAATGTTAGGATTATTCTGCATTGAGTACTTTTATTTTTTTTACTTTTAATACTACAAGTACATTTTCCTGATGATACTTACATACTTTTACTTAAGTAACATTTTCAAGGCTGAATACTTCTACCATCACCAGACCTCCTACATGATGGTGCTTATTGACAGCTGAGGTCCTATAAACTGTGAATCTAACATTATTGTAGTGGGTGTGACTGTTATTGAACATATTAAACGTGTGTGTGCATGGTGCAAAGGATTTCCATAGATTAGAGCCTATCCTGCACTGGATTATTGCCTAACAACACACCACATCACACAAATCAGCACATATCTTTCACTTTATGTCAATAAAGTTGTCAATAAAAGAAACACATCACAATTGTCTCTCACTGTATGTCAATAAAGTTGTCAATATAAGAAACAAAGTCTGGAGTGCTCCGAAGTGCTCTTTGGAAGGGAACACAAACGTTCAAAGAAAGAATAAAGGTCCAATGCACTCTTCTTGCAAAAAGTTAAGTCTTTATTTAGATGGCTATTTCTTATGGAAATTGTTATTACATTAAACATAGAGCTGAATAATGCATAACTCATTGAAGTTTGTGCTTCTTATGAATAGCATGTCTTCTATTTTCAGCAGCTAGTTTAGTTTTTATTTTATTTATCTCAACCAATCAACATAATAAAGTTGTAAAATTCAACATTTTTTAAGCCAAGGACCCCTAAACTGAAAGCGAGATGGACCCTCTATTACATTTAGTTTATAAAATAAAGTTGCATATTAAACTGGTCCTATAATAACTTGTAGGGTGGCCCAAAGCCTTTATACATACATTTAGCATAGAATACTAAACTATTAAAATAGCTTAATAATTGTTGGCATGATTTAATAAATCAGGTTTTAATGTTAAACATTCATATGGCCTTAGTGACTACCTGGACTGTAGGCCAGTAAGCAGTGGCAATTTATTTTTGCTAATAATATGTTAGATGAATGTTAAGACTTGAATTATTTTGGAGGGCCCCCTGTATTGACTCTGAGGACCCCCTAGGGGTCCCGGACCCCTGTTGAAGATCCCTGCTCCAAAGTAATACACTTAAACTAAAAGTGAACGTAAGAACTTTCTATTCTAAAACAGTTTGTGCTATAACTGCATCCATATAAACCTAAACATATATATATATATATATATATATATATATATATATATATATATATATATTTAACTTTTAGCATGAAGTGTGCCTTGGACCTTTTTATTTTTATTTTTTTAATAGTTGCCGGTCAGTGAGTTGACAGGTTGGTATGTTGTGCAACTCAGTTGAAGTCCTACGAATTGGACATGTGAATGCCTTAAAATATTAATATATATGCCTAATATAATCAAGCCAAAATGAGGCAGTACTACATCACAACGTGAGCCAACAATATCAAGAGAAAACCACAATGAATGTAGATGTTTTCTTCTTATCCCCAGAGGCTTTGGGGACTATTATGAGGCAGGCAGGTAGGTGTTGCAGAGCTCTTTTTCTCCTTTAGACGGCTCATTATTTATCAAGTGGATAAGGATTTCTTCTAGTTGTGTTTCTATGTTTAGCGCTATGCAGTCACATTGCTCTTGTGTTTCTCTCCAGTTAGGAATATTGACTTGTAATGAAAAACATAATCTCTTCCCTGTTTGGGCTTTTTATTGGCTTCAAAAGTCATAAAACTGAATCTTTGAACGCCCTTGACTGGGATAAGAGTTGCGACATCTTTGCTGACCAGACAGAGTGGAAGACTTGTATAAGATGAAAGCTCCAGCGAGTAAAGCAGCTGTTGGAAACACAGTAAATAAACTGCTCTCTTCTTTCTTATACTTTGCAGTTGTTGCACTTCAGAGAGAATGAAGACGAGAGAGGTGAAGATTATCAACCAGGGTCTGGAGGATGAGATGGTAAATATCACTTCCCATTTTAATGCCGCTTATAGAATTGTATTTTTTATTGAACAATGCATCATTGAGTGCTAACCTTTAATCTTGTGAAAGAACTGTTTGGTGTGTGAGTTTCAGTTGGTTTGCTGGATACAAGCGTAATGACATGTTGGGTGGGAAATGAACAGTGTCAATCACAAATGATAACAATTTGCGATTTGTAGTATATTGCCTTTAAAAGGACATATGTCACTTGTACTTGTATCTGTGTTGATTCAAATTGATTGCAAGTTTGATGAAATATGGAACTCAATGTTATGGTTTACATTTGGTACTACTTAGTAATATGCAAGTACCTTCATCATTTCAAGTGTAAATTATAAAAAACAAACAAAACTACAAGTTATCTGGAGTTTTCACTGAAGACATTTATATTAAACATAAATATTAAAATGAATGATGCCTGAATTCATATTTAGCAGCTTTCACCCTACTAGGACACATGGAACAGAACTGAAACAGATGCTTTTATATAGACCTTAGTGGTCCCTTAATACTGTATCTGAAGTCTCTTTTATATAGACCTTAGTGGTTCCCTAAAACTGTTTCTGAAGTCTCTTTTAAATAGACCTTAGTGGTCCCCTAATACTGTATCTGAAGTCTCTTTTATATAGACTTTAGTGGTCCCCTAATACTGTATCTGAAGTCTCTTTATATGGACTTTAGTGGTCCCCTAATACTGTATCTGAAGTTTCTTTCCCAAAATTCAGCTTTGGTGCAGAATTACAGCCACTATGTCCCACAATGAGCTTTCATTAGGATGTGCCATTTCTGAGTCAGTAGCTTTTGAGGGGGGGGGCAATACAGAGAAATAAGAGGTAACCTTTCCCCTTATGACCTCATTAGGAGCAAGATTCCAGATCGGCCCATCTGAGCTTTCATTTCCTCAAAGGCAGAGCAGGATACCCAGAGCTCGGTTTACACCTAGCACCATTTCTAGCCGCTGGGGGAAGGCAGGCTGGGGGAACGCATATTAATGTGAAAAAAAACTCAAAGTGAAATTTTTATGCCATGGGACCTTTAATGTGATTAGTAATTAGGGGTCGACGGATACTGTTTATGTTAATGAATAATCTAATCACAGATAATGTGAAAATACGGTAAATCTTAAAAGTGGCGTCCTAATTATGCTTTTAAACTAAAGTTTGACTCGGGTACATACACAAAAACACCCTAGGTTGCAGTTACGCTTCAAAAGATGTTGTGTTAACGTTGGTGTGCGCGCATTCAGGAGGTGTGGGGTTACCAGCCCTGCCTGTGGAAGATGATCCTGGTGGGTGTGGGTGCTGTGTGCTCCGGGGGTCTCCTGCTGCTGCTGC
Source organism: Percina caprodes (assembly GCA_013375575.1). NCBI lineage: Eukaryota > Metazoa > Chordata > Actinopteri > Perciformes > Percidae > Percina > Percina caprodes. Next base: position 277,793 of record JABXJD010000418.1, on the reverse strand, counting down.
TCTACTGGCTGCCTGAGTGGGGTGTTAAGGTCACCTGCACATGCACCTCGCTGAGGGATGCACACACTCTGCTGCTCAGGACCACGGTAGGAAAACACTTTCACACAATTTCATACAAATCTTTCCCTGTACGTTCGATTTTATTCATACTGTACAAAGAAAACAATTAATACCATACACTAGAAGTGTAGGAAAACAGTGTAGTTTGTGCTCATGAGCGCAAATGGAAAAAAGATCATCTGCAGGTTTCTTATGACATTCTTAGAGAAAGTTTGCACAATTATCAGAGAACTGTTAAAGCTGAGAAGACCAAGAATCTCTCATTTTTAGATACACATGGTGTTCTTGAGGTGTTCCAATCTGGTTTTAAGACATTTCATAGCACTGAATCCTCACGTTTAAGAGTTTTTAATGACCTTTTAATCTCAACTGAGATTCTGTAATTCTTCTTTTAGATCTTACAGCAGCATTTGACACAGTTGACCACAGCATCTTTATTTCTCGCCTCGAGCATGGCGTGGTGATTAAGGGCTCTGCTTTAGAATGGTTTAGGTCATACTTGTCAGATAGAGACTTTAGAGTCAGTTTTGGTGGCACTATTTCACCTTCTGTGTCCCTCTCATGTGGAGTTCCCCAGGGTTCGATTCTTGGGCCAATTATTTTTTCACTCTATCTGCTTCCCTTTGGATGTATCTTAAAAAGACATAACATCAGCTTCCATCTCTACGCAGATGATTTGCAAATCTACCTGTCCATCAAAAGAAATGATGATAGTTCTTTAACAAGATTGGTTGACTGTTTTAATGATATTGAATCCTGGATGGCCTTACATTTTTTCAACTTTAACAAGAGTAAAACTGAGGTCATGGTTTTTAGACCCAGTGGCACCTCCGATGTCTCACAAATAGACCTGGCCATTTTGCAACCTTATGTTAAGTCTGTTGTAACAAACCTGGGAGTAAAAATGGATTGTGATTTTAAAATGGAGAAGCAGATCAATGCTGTTGTGAAAGCAAGTTTCTTTCAACTTAAGCTTCTTACCAAGCTTAACGCCTTTTTATCCCTCACAGACTTTGAGAGGGTTATATATGCATTTATTACAACACGCCTTGACTACTGTAATGCTCTGTATGTAGGTGTTAGCCAGGCCTCCCTCTCTCGACTACAACTGGTTTAAAATGCTCGTCTCCTCACTGGAACTTGTAAGCGAGATCACATCACCCCTGTCCTTACCTCTCTTCACTGGCTCCCAGTTAATTTCAGAATTGATTTTAAGATGTTATTGTTTGTTTTTAAAGCCCTTCATGGACTAGCTCCAGTCTACATCACCGATCTGTTGAAGCCACATGCTCCTTCAAGGTCCTTAATGTCTGCGAACCAGTCTCTTCTTGTTGTCCCTAAAACACGACTCAAGAGCAGAGGGGATCGAGCTTTCTCAGTCACAGCCCCGAGACTGTGGAATGAGTTGCCTCTTCATGTCAGACTGGCACCCACCCTTCCACTTTTTAAATCGCGACTTAAAACACATTTTTATTCCTTGGCTTTTAATCCGGCATGAGAACTGTATGCTGTATTTGTCTGGTGTTGTATTCTGTCTTATTGTTTAATTTCAATTTACACCACTTTGGTCAACCTGTTTGTTTTAAATGTGCTTTAGAAATATTGATTGATTGGTTGATTGATTGATTGACTAGAAACCTCTGAAAAGACTTTAAAAAGACTAAGGCTACATTAACACAGGTATGTTTTGGTTTTTAAGCGGAGCTTTGAGCCAAAAGCAATCTCAGTGTGTTTTTATCTCATCAACATTCTGGTATACTGGGCATAAACAGGAGGCAGCATGCTCCGCCTGTCGCTGGTTGTAGCCAAGGTAACGTTAGTAGCTTAGTCTCAGAGACCGATGGGACCCAATCAGGCGGTGAAATGTTGGCGTCGGTGTTGCCAAAGGTCTCCGTTTGCGGCCGTTGAGATTGCAACACAAACTGCAGACTGCAGATTCCAAACCAAAACGGGTCAGAAGTGTTCTGGGCTCTGAAACACCCGAGCGGGGGGAATGAGAGGTGTAAACGTTGAGTTGAAAAAGATATTTGTTTTTAAACCGAAACGTGGCAATGTAATGTAATGTAAAGTAGCCTAAAGTCTCACCATTTCACATTTAAAGACAATCTGTCATAATGTCTCTTAAGTTTTTAGTCACAGACTAAAGAATTTTACTACCAAGACTTCAACCTTATATATGATAATATCAAACAAGTTTGATTTGGTTGGAACGTCAGGACGGGAAAAAGACTAAAGAAAGCTCTGACTGAGTTTTATGACCTTACACCAAACCATTGAGCCAACGGGAGTGCGCCCCAATTCTTGCGAGACTCTCGTGATTTCATTCAGATATTGGCAGTTTGTCCGCGCCAATGGAATCGCTTGAAACAACGTTTAGTGTACAGTCAGCATAAAGTGAATTCAGCATTTGTGAATGAGGCCATTGCTGTGTTCCCCTGCTAACACAAATAAAACAAACACAAAATTAGACTTACTGTAACTTTATGTGTGGGAATCTATTTCTCCTTTCAAAGACTTGTGAGTTCACTCTTGTGTTGCTGCTGCTCACACTTCATCCTTCCATTCTTTGGCACACATACTGGTTTTATACTGCAAAATGATGAATTCAGTATTGTCTCAACAGCCAAGGACAAAAATGCAATTCTCTATATTCTCAAACAGGATGAGTTCAGGCAGTGGTTTCGAGCCAAAGTACACGTGATGTCAGCTCCAGGGAAGAAGCCCTTAGACAGCCTGGAACTGCAGTCTACGGCTCAGCTGACCAATGGAGATGGAGACCACGGCATCAGTGCTGTGCACCAGGAGCATCATGGGAAATGTGCCCATAGGCAGCCAGTTCAGGTGCATCAGTGGGAAACAGTTTTTGCTTTTTTCATCTTGTGTTCTATCATAAATCACTGATCTGAGTAAATGATTGGTTTTATAGCTATAGTGCATCACTATTTTATATTAATGAACTAATGCATTACATTCAAGCCATTTTTTTAATCCTCCGTGTCCTCCTCCGCTACTAGCAACTGCATGGAGGAGGAGTGGTGTGTGATCAAGGAAGGCTTGTAGCATGTGGATGCTCCATCACTGTTGTTGTCATTACTTAGAATTCCTCATGGGGGCGACAGAAACTACGCACTATAGCTTTAAATATAGTCTAGCCCACTGATTGGCTGGTTTCTGTCTGTAAAGTTGTTACACAGTCAATATGTGACCACCTTTTCCCCCCTTTTAGATCCACTACTTCACCCACCACAGCACTAAATACTACTGGAATGATGTGATGCAGAACTTTGAATTGCACAAGTAAGAGTCCCACTGAAAATCAATGCCATTGTATTTGGATCATTAGAAAGCTGACATTTATGAAGTTAATCAACTCAATTTTGATATTGAATAGTTAGTACAGTATGTATATCTGTTGATCTGCACACATTTCTTTTGGGCATTTACATGTGGCTCTTTGTAGTCTGGCTTATTTGAGGCTGATATGCTTCTATGCACTTATTGGAAGTCGCTTTGGATAAAAGCGTCAGCTAAAAGAAATGAAATGTAATGCACAGTAGAAATGGATGTGTGTGACTTTTCTAGAGGCTTGGAGGATGTGAAGGTGAGCTGTGCAAGCATCCACTCCTCCCACAGCTCCGGGCTTTCTAAAACCCTGCAGGACTACAGGTACACACATATTTCATGTTTTGTCATTTACTAAAATGACAAAAAAAGTCTAAATTTTATTATCAACTGTGGAGGAAATATCAGAATATGCACTTCCCCACAGGCATGTAATCAAAATCAAGTTACAAATTGCTTCAAATTCACTTTTTTTTTTTTTTTTTTAAATCAGGAGGTTGTTTTTCGGGGAGAATGAGATTGCTGTAAGGGTGCCGTCTATATTCAAGCTCCTCATAAAGGAAGTGAGTTTAGAGCTCTTTGCGTAATATCTGACATTTCTTTCAGCACACTGTTATCATAAATGCCAATCTCTCTCTTCCTCCATCAGGTGTTGAATCCTTTCTACATCTTCCAGCTCTTCAGTGTTGTTCTGTGGAGTGCTGAGGACTACTACTATTATGCTACCGCCATAGTTTTCATGTCTGTCATTTCAATAGCTACCTCACTGTATACCATTAAAAAGGTGAGTCATACAGTGATAGCAGTTTCAGGGGGAAATGCCCTTAATATTCATGCCCCATAATAATCTTTCCAGAGAAGTCTGTGCTCAGCATCTTCTCCATTTGTGTGAAAGTTATGCACTTCAGGAAGTATGATTCCCACTTTATGATACAGTGTTCCTTTGATTCCAGCAATATGTGATGCTGCATGACATGGTGGCAGCACACAGCGTGGTCCGTGTCTCAGTGTGCAGAGAAAATAAAGGTATGTTTTACTTTCTGGCTATTAAGCTGCATTCACATTGCCCGGGTTGGCCGTCAGAATGGGGGTAGTGAGTTTAGGCTGAGGTGGTTGGTAAAAAAGGCAAGTAGAGGCGAGGCAAGTCATGCAGATACCATGTAAAAATGCCATTAGTGACTGATGGAAAAGACAATCTTTTACATTGGTCCAGTATTAAGTGGGATCACTGCAGTCCGCAAAACAAGCTACAATGTAAGTTAATGGGCAATTGCGTACCTTTGATTTACATCCAAAGTGCTTGTTTTGTCGCTGATATTCTCAGATTAATATTCTAAGAGTCTGACAACATTATGGAAAGGATATTTAAGAAGGGTCGACCATGCTGTTAATTAAAAAGTACGTTTTTCTGCCTAATGGGCTTAACGAAGCCCTTTTTTAAGCTGTTTCTGATTTAACAATGACAATTTTACTCTTTTAAATAAAAGGTCTACCTCTGTAGGGATCCTTTCCATAATGTTGTTAGACACTTATAATATCAATTTGAGCCTGTCAGTGATAATAAACAGCACTTTTAGTGGACAAAATTGACAATGCACATTTGCCCGATAGGGTTACATTGCTGATCACAGCGTTCTTGCTCAATATTGGACCAATTTCAAAGATTTTTTCCCCAGCAATCACACAAAAACACAGGGAAACAAGGTCCATGTTGAAAAACCCCGAAGTAGCCCTTTAACATTAACACAACTTGGAAAATGTGCATGGCATTCCGACAGCACATGGCTCCCTTCCCGACTGTCTTCCAGTCTGTCCCTAACTTCCGTTTTTGTTCAAGTTTTGACGCAAGTAAGCCACACCCACCTCAGCCTGGCGGTAGGCCAAAACAGCCAATAGAAAACAGACAAAGTGCATTTGTGCATTGACAAAGCAAATGTGTTTGCTGCTAATGTTCAAAATGTCGAGTACAGTCCCTTTAAACTGGATATAGTTGTGTGTAAGTCCTATTATTTTTCTATTATACATTAACCCTAGTATTGAGCTCTGATAGCACCCAGCAGAGAGATAGTATGATTTTATGTCCCTAATGTTGTTTCTAGATATTGAACAGGCCATGTCAACAGATCTTGTGCCCGGTGATGTCATCATTATTCCAGAGAATGGGATGATCATGCCCTGCGACGCTGTGCTTATCTGTGGGACCTGCATCATAAATGAGAGCATGCTGACAGGTCGTATTCCCTTGTACTTGTACTTCCTTGTTTGATGTACTAAAAGGAATCTTAACCTGATGTGTACTTGGTAGCTGAACGTCCTGGGAAAAGCTAGTAAATGGACTTGTTATTATTTTTCAGAGAGCACTGGGCCTCATTTTGTTATTGTCTTGTACTCATCATGACAAAACTGATTTACCACTGTTCTTAAAAAAACTATATGCTGCCCAGATTGTACTATGGACTCATGTTACTGGTGTAGCTGCGGTCAAGTCAAGTTTATTGACATATCCGATTTCATACAACAGGTGGAAACTCAATGTGCTTTGAAATAAAAGCAAGCAAGAAAAATATATATTTACCGTACTACTGGAAAAGCTTGTGCAAAAATTGCGCTACTAATAATAGAAATGAATATCTGTCACAAATAGTAATAATCCAACAACTATGTTATGAAATTGACATGTATTGAGGGCTATCTCTGTGCAATGTAAGCCATCCACGTAGAACATGCTGGTAATATGAATAGAGCGCCTGTTCTCTCACACACAAATAAACCAAAACTGTGAAATTCATTAAAGTGAACCAAAAAAAAGGCATTTTGTTACATTCCATGGCATCTTTCTCAGTTTGCCCAACACTGCGGCTTTGGTTCTGTTTTGAGGTGCGTTTTCCTTTATTTGATGATAATTCTCCGTCCCATCTTCAGGAGAGAGCGTGCCAGTTACCAAGACAAGTCTGCCTAGTTTAGGCGAGGAGGCGGCCGTAAGCTACAATGTAGAGGAGCACAAGAGACACACCCTGTTCTGTGGTACCCGCGTTATCCAGACCCGCTTCTACGCTGGAGAACTGGTGAAGGCCGTTGTGGTCAGAACAGGTGAGACGGAGAATAAGAACAGAGTGGGAATAACAGCTGGTAGCCTTGGTGATGAAGCGTAAAGACTGAAGCATACAGACTAGAGCCTGACCGATAAAGGATTTTTAAGGCCAATACTGATACAACTATTTGGTTATTTTAAAATCCCATATTCCGATACATTGGCTGATATACGCATATTTATAAAAAAAAAAATCCTGAAACGTGTAACAAAACATAAACAGATTTCCCTAACATTAGTTATTTGTAGTTATTTATGAGTTCTCTCTAAAATAGTATGAAAATAATTTAACAGAACAGAGGAATATCAAAATATGTTAAAGTTCTGATAAATAAAATGTATAAAAATACAAACTTAAGTTATGAAACTTAAAGTCCTTTGAATAAAAACACAATAGCAAAAAATTGTTGCCAACAGGGACGTTGTAGAGCGCCCTCTGGTGGACAGACTATGCAACGCCAACACTCTGGTTGACCGTCCGTTTTTATTTTATTTTTTAAATATTCATTTATCAGATACATTTATTTGTCATTATAATTGATCACCCTCAGGGTTGCACATCTTCAGCCTCTGCTGTGATTACAATGTTCTAAAACATTGTATTGTTGCGTGCCTCTGTGACCACGACGTGCTTCGTTGGCGTCTTCGCCGGGCTAACCCCGCTCTTCCTTGTTGTTGTAGTTCAGGGTATACAAAGGTGTATTTGCGAACGTTGTATTGTGGGAAAACAAGAAGAGTCTTTCAGCATCTTTTCTTTAATAGTGTTCTCCGTGTAGAAAGTGTGTGGTTTTTGCAGCACTCAGGAAGCCGCTTCCACGATCGTCTCCAGCCGGAGACAATCTCCTCCCACACAGCTGCAATAGACTGAGTTATCAGCATCACACACACAGGTAAGTGCTGACACGTGACATAAGGGATGCCCCCTTATGTCACGTGTCATCACTTACCCTAACAGCTAGCTGCTCAGATTAGATCAGAATAATTTATCTGTCATAGTTCCTTGTGTACATACATACGTAAAGAAAATCAAAAGAGTGTTCTCCACCAGCCATTTGCAGTGCAGCAGGAAAAGACAACAATCACACTTTGTTAGGAATGGCCACCGCAAATGTAGGTCGAGCCGCCATACGGAAAATCATTTACTCAAAAGACACTAAACTGATAACATAACAACAACAAAATGAAAATAATCCAACGCTATTACTTCTGTCTTCCCGCAGGCTTCAGTACAGAGAAAGGCCAACTGGTGCGCTCCATCCTCCACCCTAAACCCACAGACTTCAAGCTGTACCGCGATGCTTACCTGTTCCTCTTGTGTCTTGTGGGGGTGGCGGGGATCGGCTTCATCTACACCATCGTCCTCAGTATCATGAACAAGGTAACCTTTCCTCTGGGACATGAAAGGCGAATCTCAGATTTGAATGTTTCATTTATGTACTCAGAGTTTCTCCAACATTGATTGATTGATTGATCAAATCATCTCAAATAATCAACATACTATAAAAAAAAAAAAATTTGATAAAAACACAAAGATAAAACACAAACATAGATAGATAAATCAGTCAATCAATCCAACTCCATCAAAGAACAAAAAAAGATAAGTTTGGAGCAGGCAGAAACGCAATGCTTATATAGTCCTGGACTAGCAGTCTTTAATGACGACGTTTCCTTTCTGGGATTGTTCAGGTCGGAAATTCTGCCGAATGTCCCTCATTTAGGCCGGATGTCCCTCATTTAGGCCGGATGTCCCACATTTTCTGCTTTCTTTGTGTTGGCAATCTAAAATCATTGGCATTTCTGAGGACTATGCTCCTCAGATCTCTGCAGGGTGAATCCAGACAGCTAGCTAGACTAGTTGTCCAATCGGAGTTTTACAACATAAAAATACAAATACATGTTCATCAAACAAAAGCATGTTACATTGTAGTTTACAAAACATCAATTTATACATATACTGTATATAAAAAAAGATGTATGAATAATATAAAAGGAATACCAGATGGATCAGTGTTGGCATATTTGGGTGTTGACCAGCCATTTCTTTTGCATTAAAGGTCCCGTGGCATGAAAATTTCACTTTATCAGGTTTTTTAACATTAATATGAGTTCCCCCAGCCTGCCCGTGGCCCCCCAGTATGAAGGTAAATATGGTGCAAAAGGTGAGAGCTTGTAGAACAAAAAATCTGAAATTGTATGTTAAAATTTGCACTTCACAATTTGTGAATATTAAGTGCAAATTTGAATTTACAAGTTTTTTTACAAGCACTTTTTGTTCTTTGTGTGACTTCAAATTCAGATCACATGTGTGTAAATTTCTTTTGCAAGTTTGCAAATTTTAACATACAAGTTAAGTTTTTTTGTTCTGCAAGTTCTCACATGTTCATTGTGGGACTGGCTCTAGTGGCCAAAATTCTGCACCAAGGCTGAATTTTGGGAAAGAGACTTCAGATATAGTATTAGGGGACCACTAAGGTCTATATAAAAGAGACTCCAGATACAGTATTAGGGGACCACTAAAGTCGATATAAAAGAGACTTCAGATACAGTATTAGGGGATCACTAAGGTCTATATAAAAGAGACTCCAGATACAGTATTAGGGGACCACTAAAGTCGATATAAAAGAGACTTCAGATACAGTATTAGGGGACCACTAAGGTCTATATAAAAGAGACTTCAGATTCAGTATTAGGGGACCACTAAGGTCGATATAAAAGAGACTTCAGATACAGTATTAGGGGACCACTAAGGTCTATATAAAAGAGGCTTCAGATACAGTATTAGGGGACCAGTAAGGTCTATATAAAAGAGACTTCAGATACAGTATTAGGGGACCACTAAGGCCTATATAAAAGAGACTTCAGATACAGTATTAGGGGACCACTAAGGTCTATATAAAAGAGACTTCAGATACAGTATTAGGGGACCACTAAGGTCTATATAAAAGCATCCAAAGAGCACCATGTCATGGGACCTTTAAACTTAAATGAGTGGGAACTCTAATTGATTGTGGTACTGTATTCCACTGATGTGCTTTATTGTCAATTCTGCAATATGTGCCAGGCATACAGAGCAATTGAAAATACGTTTTCTCCAACTCACGGTGCAATGACACGTACAGTAGTTAGAAAAGAGTAATATATACAAATAAAGATTAAAAAAGTAAGATGTAGAATTAAAAAGAGAAGTAATATATACAATACAGTAATATATTATAAATATGTCAAATGTAAAGCAATACCAAACAGTATAGAAAACTAAATATATTGAAATTGTGCAGTATGAAAGGAAAAGTTATGACGTTAAAAGATGTGTTTTTGTTGGTGGGATTATTCTGGTCTCTTTTTTTCTGTATTAGACAAGTATCGTTGTCTTTAATCCATTTTTAAACTGTATAATATTATGGCTTTGTTTGATTTCGTTGTTTAGTCCATTTCACAAGCTCACCCCACAAACTGAAATACACATGCTTTTCAGACTAGTTCTTACAAAAGGTTGTTTAACGTAAATACCTTTTTTAGAGACCATCATCCTATAGAAATCCTTCTTTGTTGTTCATGGATTGTTCCTCCTTGATCTCTCCCAGGTTCCTGTTAAAACTATCATCATTGAATCTCTGGACATCATCACCATCACCGTGCCCCCGGCCTTACCGGCAGCCATGACAGCAGGCATCGTGTACGCCCAGCGCCGTCTGAAGCGCGTAGGCATCTTTTGCATCAGTCCTCAAAGGATCAACATGTGCGGTCAACTCAACCTGGTTTGCTTTGACAAGGTAGTCTGAACCGCCAATATCAGTTCTTGCACTGTGATTTTGTTTTAATTCAGGAAATGCAGTTCATATAGTGGGATTTCTGGGTTTGTGTTCATCAGCAATCATTTCTAGGAACCATGCTTAACTTAGGCTGAATAAAGTCCTGACTCCGAATGCATGAAATTTAGCTTTGAAACATCCCAACCTACTTCCAGTTCAAGTACAAGTACAAGTATGGCGGTTAAAACCACAAAAGAAAATGAATAATATCTGGAGGCAACAATGATGCCATTTAGCCACAAGCATCATGCTTTTAAAATATGTGAATGCTATGGTATTGATTTACTTTGAAAGCATTCTAATCTATAATTGGACCATTAGTACCATACAAGTTTATTGTGACTTAGAAATATCTTAAAAACAGCGCTGCGTAACCCTACTCGACATTCTCATGTTAAAAGAAGACATTTAATAAGCCCATTGGGGTTTCTTGTCTTCCTTGCGCAAGGTTTTTTTTTTATGATGGATTATGATTATGATGTACAAATTATTTTGATGTGCTAAATATAGGAAAAATAATACTTCTTATAGCTTGAAATATTCCACATTGAGTGAACACTGAGCAAGGACAATCAAAGGAGAGCTGAAACGATTGATTGAGAACAATTTTGGCAACCGATTAATTGTTGGTAATGGTAATTGTGATCGTTTTCAACCCAGACCCTGTTTTTCCTGAGGCTATTTTGCAGAGGCACCGGGGCTCCCTCCGGCGCTTAGCACCGTCCAAGACGAATGTGATTGGTTTAAAGAAATGGCAATAAACCAGAGCACGTTTTTCTCCCATCTCAGAATGCTGTGTCAACTAGCCAGACCTTCCTCTACGGCACTGTGGAGGAGGGTCTGGCAATGCCAGTCTACTGAGACAGTAATCCATGGGGAAAGTGAAATGTGAATATATTAGTTTCTTATTCTTGACAGGAATGAACCTGAACTGAATGTCTTTTAATTTTGCACTATTGGTCACACAAAACAACCAAATGGATCTCAGCTTGGGCTTTGTGGCTGTCATTTTACTGTATTTTCTGGACCAAATGGTTCATGTGAGAAAACATACTTCAGAAATATTAATGAGTGGCAACCTTATAAGTAGTATGTCAAAAAAGTCATAAAAAAGTAAACTATAGTATGTTGTAAAAAAGTCATAGTATAGTATGTTGAAAAAAGTCATAGTATAGTATGTTAATAAAAATCATAAAAAGTCATTATAGTAAGTAAAAAAGTCATAAGAGGCTATTGTATGTCACAAACGTCATAGTATAGTATGTAATAAAAAAGTCGTGTTATAGTGTCGTAAAAAGTAATAAAAAAGTCATAGCATAGTATGTCGTGAGAATTCATAAAAAGACATAGACAAAGACAGTATAGTATATTGAAAAAAGTCATGGTGTAGTATGTTAAAAAAAAGTCATAGCATAGTATGTCAAAAACCATTATGAAAAGTCATATAATAGTAAGTAAAAAAATCATAAGAAGCTATAGTATGTCACAAAAGTCATATGTATCGTATGTAATAAAAAAGTCATAGTATAGAATGTCATAAAAAGACATAGTATAGTATGTTAAAAAGTCATAGTGTAGTACGTCAAAAAAAGTCATAGTATAGTATGTCAAAAACGATCATGAAAAGTCATATAATAGTAAGTAAAAAAAAATCACAAGAGGCTATAGTATGTCACAAAAGTCATAGTATAGTATGTAATAAAAAAGTCATGGTATAGTATGTCGAAAAAAGTTGTAAAAAAGTCACAAGAGGCTATAGTATGTAAAAAAAAAAGTCATAAAGGTCATGTAATACAAACGTCATAGTATAGTATGTCGAAAAAAAAGTCAAAGTATGGTGTCGTTAAAAGTAAAAAAAATACTTGTAACTTGTCCTTGCTGCCTGAAAGTAGACGGGTGGTGATGGCGCAGTGGATTTGACCATGCCTTTGGTGTGGGAGACTGCGTGCGACCTCGGATATACACTCACCTAAAGGATTATTAGGAACACCTGTTCAGTTTCTCATTAATGTACACAATGCATTTAGGGGTGTGGTCCTGGTCCAGACCATCTCCTGAACTCCAAACTGAATGTCAGAATGGGAAAGAAAGGTGATTAAAGCAATTTTGAGCGTGGCATGGTTGTTGGTGCCAGACGGGCCGGTCTGAGTATTTCACAATCAACTCAGTTACTGGGATTTTCACGCACAACCATTTCTAGGGTTTACAAAGAATGGTGTGAAAAGGGAAAAACATCCAGTATGCGGCAGTCCTGTGGGCGAAAATGCCTTGTTGATGCTAGAGGTCAGAGGAGGATGGGCCGACTGATTCAAGCTGATAGAAGAGCAACTTTGAGTGAAATAACCACTCGTTACAACCGAGGTAGCAGCAAAGCATTTTTGAAGCCACAACACGCACAACCTTGAGGCGGATGGGCTACAACAGCAGAAGACCACACCGGGTACCACTCATCTCCCCTACAAATAGGAAAAAGAGGCTACAATTTGCTAGAGCTCACCAAAATTGGACAGTTGAAGACTGGAAAAAGGTTGCCTGGTCTGATGAGTCTCGATTTCTGTTGAGACATTCAGATGGTAGAGTCAGAATTTGGCGTAAACAGAATGAGAACATGGATCCATCATGCCTTGTTACCACTGTGGTGGTGGTGGTGTAATGGTGTGGGGGATGTTTTCTTGGCACACTTTAGGCCCCTTAGTGCCAATTGGACCTACCTGAGCATTGTTTCTGACCATGTCCATCCCTTTATGGCCACCATGTACCCATCCTCTGATGGCTGCTTCCAGCAGGATAATGCACCATGTCACAAAGCTCGAATCATTTTAAATTGGTTTCTTGAACATGACAAGGAGTTCACTGTACTAAAATGGCCCCCCCAGTCACCAGATCTCAACCCAATAGAGCATCTTTGGGATGTGGTGGAACGGGAGCTTTGTGCCCTGGATGTGCATCCCATAAATCTCCATCAACTGCAAGATGCTATCCTATCAATACGGGCCAACATTTCTAAAGAATGCTTTCAGCACCTTGTTGAATCAATGCCACGTAGAATCAAGGCAGTTCTGAAGGCGAAAGGGGGTCAAACACAGTATTAGGATGGTGTTCCTAATAATCCAATAGGTAAGTGTACGTATATAGCAATTATATGTCGCTTTATTTAAAAGCATCAGCTAAAGGCCATGTGATAATGAAAGTGACTTGTTACTTTTTTTGTGTGTGTGTGTTGGGTTGGTGCATTTAATTATGTATTCTATATTTTGTTTTCCTTCAGACTGGTACTCTGACTGAAGATGGTTTGGACCTGTGGGGTGTTCAGACAGCTGAAGATGGCAGGTAAGAGAAGAGTAGATGAGAATCAAAAGTCCAGAGGGAGGTGACTGTAGCATAGCAAAAGTGGTTGTAGTGCTCTTTAATTGATGAAAATAAATCTCTCCTCAATATTCTGACACATTATTTGCACGTCAAAGTAGTTGTGACAATACGAACTTGAGATTTATCAACTGTCAGAGATGTTGCATTACCTTTACATCGTCATAACGACCTTTTTAACATATCTGGTTTATTCAGGCCATTGTGGGAAATTTTGAAAAATCACTGAGCAGAACTTCTTTTATAGCAGTGTTGGATTTTTAAATGATTTTTTGTCTGAATTGGATGATTTTGTTTTAGGTATTTAACTTGTTAGAGTCGCCATTGACAATGGACACACCTGTCTGGCTATTTCACAGAAATACAATAAGAGTAGAACGGACGTTGAACTGTTTTGCCGTGGTCATTTGAGTTAGTTACTTTAAAGAGAAAATGGCCATTGTTGTTAGTTGTTATGACGCCAACACACATCTGTGGCGCTGTAACAGTTCTTTGCTAGTGTTACACCCAAAAATGACAGCCCCTTGGAACATCCTTGTTGATTTAAATGGGAATTGATGTTCTAGTCTATTTTATCTTTAAACTGTTTCTCGTGGATTTTTCAAAAATGTACACAACTTTACACACCTGAGGGGTCTGAAAGAGAGAGATGCTCCTAATTTGGCCTACAGTACACCTACCTGTCCTAAAGCACTAAGAAGAATTTACAGACATTCCCCAAAATCCAAGGACTTTGATTACTTAAATCAGTATGAGAACATTATGTTTTTCTGTGGAGTTATTATTTTTATTGACATTTCTCACAGGCAAAAAATTGCATATGTGACCTTATATTTAATTCAGCATCAGTCACTTAACACAGTATTATCTTTTCTTCTCCATCCTCTCTATTCCAGCTTTTCTCCCCCGGAGCCTGATGCAGCTAAAGGAAGTCTGGTTAACAGTGCATTTGTGGCCTGCATGGCTACCTGCCACTCACTGACCAAGATAGAGGGTGAGCTCTCCGGAGACCCTTTAGACCTCAAGATGTTCAACGCTACAGGCTGGGTAAGCAAAGCTCTTCCATGTTTACACCCAACCTGCTTAGTCACTGGCACCACAACTAGCTCGGATATCGGTCTGTACATGAATCATGCAGCACAATCGCTTGGCATCGCAAGATCGGCAAGTCTGGCACCATGGATACTCATAGAGATACAGAAAATGTCTCTTTCTTTCAAGCAGAAGCTGGGACTAAGGTTAGACTTGGTGTATTCTACACGCTGGATGTCAGGCGCAGCCCTTCACCTTCCTTTCTCTGGGACCTTACTCCACAGTGTGATGATAGATCTGATAATGCCAGACTAGACTTAGTGTAATGGAGCTCAACACGTTATTAACATATTATATGATCTCATTTTTGTTAAGATCCTAGAGGAGCCCACAGAGGAAGAGACTGCACTCCACAATCCCATAATGCCCACAGTTGTGCGACCTCCAAAGCATTCCATCCTTGAAGCCAGTCAGAAAAATCCACTAACTCAGAACATGGTACAGTAATGATCCACATCATTGTTTTATGATCAGTAAAGGTTTATGGCTGTAAAAGAAATATATTTGTATGTTAGTGCCTGATCTCAGATTTCTGATCTCATCAAATGCTTCTTTGTTCCCCCAGGAGCTGTCCGAATTAGCAGTAAGTTGTCAAAGCAAATACACATTCTCTTTCCTGCAGAGTGTTAGTCATGTTTGTATGTTGAATATGCTGGTCAGATTAGCTTAGCATAAAGACTGGATATAGGGGGAAATATGTCATGTTGTGGTTTTACGGGGATTATAGGTGGACTATTTCTGTCTTTACTGGCAGCCTCACAGTAATGACAAGACTCCAGATGCTCTTTGGCAGATTTAGTTATTATTAGGGCTGGGTACCGAATTTAAAACTTTTAAGTAGAGGTGATCTGATACCATTTTTTGCTTCCCGATACCGATTCTGATACCTGAACTTGCGTATCGGCCGATACCGAGTACTGATCCGATACCAGTGGGTCATATATTTTATTATGTTTTAACAACTGTACACTACTGTCCCTGTATGGATGTGGTATGATTTCTAGTTTTGTTGTCGGTCTGGCTCAGGTTAAACTCTCAAACTTTCTTTTTTCATCCGGTTTGACAGTCGGTCAAAGTAAAAGAACATAAATAAGCTAATTTACCATAGATTTTCTTTAGGGCTTTATTACATGGTATCGGATCGGTGCATAGACTCCAGTACTTCCCGATACCAGCGTTTTAGGCAGTATCAGAGGCGATACCGATACTGGTATTGGTATCTCTACTTTTAAGCATCGACCGAGTTGCCTCCATTGTATCAAGCATACAATGTGTTTTGAATGACATACCTCGTCATTCAAAACACAATTTCAAGACCTAAAATCCAGTTCAGATGAATTTGCGACGAGATGAGTCTAGACTTGCAACTACTTGCAGCGTTAAAGCTGCCGGTTCACACCAATGCGACGGTGTATCATCTCCATAGCAACGAACTTTTGGCTTTTCAGGCTTTTTGTAGCTGGATATCATTTCTAGCAGTTGACAGTTTGTAATAGAAAAAAATAGATTATTGATCTTTGATAGTTTATTGATTTTATTTCTATAGTTTGTAGTTGACTTTACAAGCTGGCTTCGTTATTGGCCGTTGAAACGTGATGTCTCTTACGTTCTAAAAGCAGCCGCTGTTGATATGACCAGTTCAGAGTGCTGCGACGTTTTCCTGCAACGTTCTAAAATAGTTTTGTCTCGCTGTGAATCTTTGGTCTGAACTGGGCTTAAGGAGTAACCGTCATCCGAGTCAGTGAGCCAATAAGCATGCAGCATACTTCTACCAAGATCTAATAATGTTTGGGATTGGCTGTCTAATGTTACATGTCGTAAAGACACGCGGCTCGCGTAGTAGCAGCTGAAAAATAAATAAAAAGATTTGTGCCATAATGTTTTAATTTCTTTTTGTTGAAATTGATTTTATGAAATTAGTATTGAAAAAAGTATTGTTTAGGAACCAGTATCAAAGTTGCGGTATTGGTACCGGTACCGAAATGTTAGGGCCGGGTGCCAATACCCTAGCCCTTGTTTCATCTTGTTTCCAGCCTTTATGATAAGCTAAGCTAAGCTAGCTATCTCCTAGCTGTTGCTTCATATTTACTATAGAGACATGAGAGAACAATCTTCTTATCAGCTTAGGCGCTTCCATTTACACTGAACGTGATGTAAAGAGGTGATTTGAAGTTGTTTTTTTTACTGAGCAACGTGTCTTTTGCTCCTCAGCCATTTGAGATTGGTATTGTTCGTCAGTTCCCCTTCTCCTCCACGCTGCAGAGGATGAGTGTGGTGGTCAGGAGGCTGGGGGAGAAACACATGAACGCTTTCTTGAAGGGCGCGCCGGAGGTGGTGGCCAGCCTCTGCAAACAGCACACAGGTCTGACACCATACTATATGTTTGAGGTTTGCATGGAGGTTTCCTTTCCTTATGTGGCATCTCTATGAAGATACATATATATGTATATATATATATATATATATATATATATATATATATATATATATATATATATATATATATATATATATATATATATATATATCTGGGCGCCTCGATAGCTCAGTTGCCCAAAAAATAATCTTAAAAAAAAATACTACACTCATCTAAAAAACCAGGCTGTGTCCTTGTGTTCAGTTCCACAGAGCTTCCCAGAGACTCTGGAGAGCTACACCAGGCAGGGCTTCAGGGTTATTGCCCTGGCACATCGACAGCTGGAGGCCAAACTCTCTTGGCACAAAGTCCAGAGCCTCAGCAGGTACCACAGATAAGGCTTAGTAGCAGTAGTACACACAGCTGCTGCCAGACAACGCTGTAAATACAAATCTGCTT
Source organism: Percina caprodes (assembly GCA_013375575.1). NCBI lineage: Eukaryota > Metazoa > Chordata > Actinopteri > Perciformes > Percidae > Percina > Percina caprodes. The sequence goes on along the minus strand of JABXJD010000418.1, from coordinate 260,215 downwards.
TTGCTGACGTAGCTTGTGCTCTCCATTTTGATGTCGCAAGGACTTAGCTCGCACTTTACAAGCAACACACTGCTTTCAGTTTGTGGACGTTTACCATCATTGTGATAGTTAAGTAATTATAAAGTCTAAAATAAATATATTTTAAAATATACATGTTTAAAATATAGAATATAAATTGCTGCTGGGACACAAGTCATGGCCTTATCAACCCTGGCTGGGTCACATGGGAGAGGGTGTCTGATGTTGCGAGACCCGTGTCACATCACTGAGGACGTGTCCCAGTGCATCCAGGGGATGTTTCTTGCATAATAAAAAATGTAGGAAATAAATAACTCGGCCATTTTCGATTTTTACATATCTTCTTAAATTCACCTTTTAAGTAAGTTTTAAGTTTCCCAGACCCAACATCTTGTCAGGCCACCTTTTAAGGGTATTTGCATATAACCTGATACCCATGAGTTTCATATCAAAATGTTCAGAACAAACTCAGCTTTCTGCTGAGGGATGCCCAAATGTGTCCTAGAGCAATGAGTAAAGAGATAAAAGTTGAAGTTCACTTCTTTAAAATGCTATAAATATCTTGTGAGAACATACCTTTACTCATGTGGACAAGTTTAATCGTTTGTTACTTGAAATGAGAACCCAAAAGCAGAGATTCTGCTGATTCCGACGGTATGTTAACCCCATTTATGCGCTGTATTATTTCTGTCGATACAACATCCATATATTGCCTAGCCCTACTATGAAGTGACTTAAAACATGAATTGTGCACGGTATTATGGACAAATAAATGGTTTGTAATGGTAAAATGTATGACTTCTTGCTCTTAGGGACCTCATAGAAACCAACATGGAGTTCCTTGGTTTGATCATCATGCAGAACAAAATAAAAGAGGAAACTGCCGGGGTTTTACGTGAATTACGTCAAGCTAACATCCGCACTTTGATGGTCACGGGTAAATCAGTTCAGGGACTTTATTCCACTTGTTTTAAAATTGTGTCATCATTACATTGATATGAAGGAATACAATCACAATATGTCTTCTAAGTTCTTCTTTTCTCTCTTTAATCCTTGGTTAGGTGACAACATGTTGACGGCGATATCAGTGGCTCGAGAATGTGGGATGGTCCGTGCACACGAGAGGGTCATTATTGCAGATGCTGCGCCTCCTAAAGATTTCCACCATGCGAGCATCACATGGCATTACACTGAAAACCCCGCTCCCACCACCAAGGACAATCAGGTCAGACAGACATCCTCAGAGCCACTGAGAAATGGATAAACCGATATATGAAAACACAAAAAACTATGGAGAATATTTCTGTCTGTCAGGGGTAGTTAAGGATAATTGCCAGGATAATTGCCGGAAGGTGAGGGACAACCGTCCCGTGAGCCACATGCTGGTTGTCCCTCACCTTCGACTCTCTGTGTGTTGCTGTTCTCAAGACGATTGGTTTAACCCTCATGTTGTCCTCGGGTCAAATTGACCCGCTTTCCTATATCAATGTTCTTTTTAATTACCCAAAATAACATGATTGATTCCACACAACGCTCTTTGGCAAGAACAAATCTCTACTTTCATTAATTTTGGGGTGTCTTATTCAAATTTATAGCATTTGAAAACAAATTGAAGTGGTTTTGAAATAGTATTGAGTAGAAGTTGACATATTCCAGTCTGTGATTATCCATCAACATCCATTCCTTTTTAATTTCTGCTTTTCTAACTCAAACATTAGGTATAATTTCCTATAAATGAGGTTTATTGACCATAAATTCCTAAAATAACTGTAAAACTGAAGTTAATAAGTTAGTGTGACGTAGTGTTGAAAACATAAAAAAAAGTGACACACATTGAAAAGAAAGTGTCAAAGTGTTGAAAAAAAGGGTCAAAAAAAGTGTTCAATTTTGACGGGAAGACAACACAAGGGTTAAAGAAATGCTAACAACCCAGAGAGTTTTTTTTTCTACTATCCCAGAATGCATCTGTGGTGTAGCCAGACAAAACTCCACAGCGCTGTGGAGATAGATCTGGCAATGCAAGACTAATATCAAGGGTTAAGACGTCTTTGTCAGCCTGAAAAAGTCAACACCCTTTGGTAGTTTTGTTTGGTAGATAATGGCTCATCCTCTCTCCGTCAGACTGTGGAGATAAACCTGCAGGACGAGATATTTGACAAGAAAGTTCTTCAGCAGGAACAACGCTATCACTTCGCTGTGACCGGCAGAACCTTCGCTGTTATCACTGAGCACTTCCCTCAACTCGTCCAAAAGGTACAGGCTCATCTTGAGACAGGCAAACAGCGACATTAGTATAAGGTTTGCATCAGCGCTAGAGCCAATTTACACATATATTGGTGGACGTAGTTCAGGTTTCTGTCTTACTACACTGACGTGGTTTGGATGTTGCTGTCATGCGTTTATTTGTCTCAAACACATGAACACAAATCACATTGAAGGAGTATAAAATACATGTGAGGGTGTGGTAGAACCCTATAATGGCTTTTAAAAAAAAAAAAAAACACACCCCAGGGACATGCCAAATGTAGTCAGACAAAATCCACCAGTACATTTTAAGCATGAGTGTTCAAAAGTTTCATTAAAAAAAAAAAATGTAAAAAAGAGAAACAGAAGTAATTGCCACATTCACAGTAGGCCTGCAGGATTCGAGGAAAAATATGGATCACGATTTTTTTTTTTTTGCTTAGAATTGATATCACAATTCTCTGCCACGACAAAACAAAACAAATTGGCTGTTACCAAACACACATTTTTTTGGCAGCTATAGCACATTGCGCAGCACTACAAGCCTGTAAACACAGAGGCTTCAATGAAGAGAAGGGAGAGCATTGCAGCACTTGGGAGCACTTTAAAACCTATTTTATACAGTCTGTTTAAAACTCACAGAAGAAAGTAGTAGTGTTTGTGATGCATCGGGCTCGTGAAATTCAATGAGAATCATTTAAAAAAAAAAAAAAAAAGTTATTTAAAAATTAAATTGTGAACAGGGTGAATTGAGATCACAATTACAATTAACGATTAACCGTGCAGGCCTAATTCAGAGTATTAACAACGGTTTATGAAAGGGATCATTTGTTCCTAAATGAAATGTTTTAGACATCAGGGCACTTCTAAAGATTTTTTGGGGGGCTTTTTCTGCCTTTAATTAACAGGACAGCTAGGTGAGAAAGGGGAGACCCACTGGCCAACATAGCAGGGCACTTCTAAGATAACAACACAGAGGAATCCATTAAATGTACATTTTCATTCCACAAAAAAAACTCGACGGCATTTAATAGAAAATTGATCACGAGATGTTTTTTACTTAGGAAGATAGGGATTTGTAGCCTGTCTACTGTAGTTGGGTAATTATGGAAATAATTCGGTGTTTCTCCACACGGGAGCGCTGCAGCTAGTGCTGAGAGCCACTGTGTTTGCCCGCATGGCTCCAGACCAGAAGACTCAGCTTGTGGAAGTCCTGCAGAGCATCGAGTGAGTCTCTCATCAGTTTGTTTGGCTTCAGTTTAAATCTGTCGGAGATCATGTGATTATAAAGATTGATCGCCGTCAGCAAATACATTACTACTACTACTACTACTACTACTACTACTATGTGACCCACTGCTTTTCCTTCCAGCTACACTGTTGGGATGTGTGGGGATGGTGCTAATGACTGTGGAGTAAGTATGGATTATTTCTATTTAATATGCACAACATAACAACATAACATAACATACACGTCGTTGTTCCATCTCACACCAGCCTGATGCCTCATTTGTTAAACCAGCTTACATGCCAGTGTCTGATTGGCTCTCAGGAACTCATACAAAATAAAATACAGGTAACACAGCGGCGGAAGTGCAAATCCTTTACTAAAAATATACATCATCGCATTTAAGAAATAGTCAACTATGCAACAATTAAGCAACATTTGTGTGAGTGCTGACATTTGTTATACATACAATTTACAGTTACAGTACAAATGCTAACAAAACATGTATTTGTTTTATTTATGAGTGTATTACACATGATGTGTTGCATGTAAAACCTTTCTAGTGTCCAAAATGTAAAATATTTCCACCTGAACTGTAGAAGAAAAAAACAATCCAATGACTCTAATAAAGCCGTAGCACATTACATTATAACTTTCACCTCTTCCTTTTTTTTCAATCATTTAAAAAAAAAAATGTAAATATGGTATGTAACATGGAAACTTAATTCAGACAATGCAAACTGTACAATCGGATTAACAGACAAAAATAACAAAAGCAAGCAAATGGGGGGGAGGGTACGGGGGACAACAACATAAACATAAATCATCGTCTCAATTACTACAATAACAATGAGATGTTACATTCTTTGGTGATCACTTGGATCCCATAGCAAAAACCTTTTAATATGAAATCAGCGTAGTCCTCTCCAAGAAAATCTATAGCAGGGCTCCATACAGAAGAAAAAAACATTTCCGTCTCCTTGGAGAACGTGTGTGAGCCTTTTCAAAGGGAGAAGTTGTAAGACGTTACCTAGCCAATGTTAAACTGATGGTTTGACATTGTCTAGCCAATGCTGTAAGACTGATAAGCGTGCACAATACCATAAAATTAGATTTTTCAGGTGAGGCAGCTTGTAGGCCTAAAATACATTCATGTTATGGATGATACTTCCCATGGAATGCAAAGTGATTTAACCTAATGAAGATGTGTGTGGGTGTGTGTGTGTGTGTGTGTGTGTGTGTGTGTGTGTGTGTGTGTGTGTGTGTCAGGCTTTAAAGCGAGCTCACAGTGGGATCTCTCTGTCTGAGCTGGAGGCTTCTGTTGCTTCACCCTTCACCTCCTCCACCCCCAACATCTCCTGTGTCCCCAACCTCATCAGGTAGCAGCTCCCTCCACCGTGTGCAAATACCTTAATTAAGTTACTTAGTTAACTTAGTTAACACTCCAATAATAATTCAACTGTGCAATACTGCAGTTACTGACATTAATACTGTAATATTTTTTTTATACAGAACAATAGATCCCATTTATCATTATTTACAGTGTTGAATATAATATAGGATCCAATTTTTGTTTTTGTTATTTTACGTATATATGCTAAACATTTTAGTATAATGTACATATTTTTAATGTTTACCTACATACTTCTAACTTCTATTTGGTTTACATATTTCTTGTTCTATTTTATTTCCTTTTTCTATTTTTTTTTTTTAATTTATTTATAACTTGAAAACAGAGCATAGAGCATAAATAGAGAGAATAGAGCATATGTAACGAACCAAATTCCCCCGAGGGTTAAATAAAGTAGTTTGATTGGTTGATTGATTGATTGATTGATTGATTGATTGAATATCATTCAGAATTTAGAGAATTTGACATTTCACAAACATACTATAAGGTACTCAAATTGTTTAACAAACTTCTCCACATCAGTTTTTCTTTAACCACCAGGGGTGTAATGACACACACACACACACACACACACACACACACACACACACACACACACACACTTTGATAGTGAAAAAGACTTTTTTAGTCTTTTTTTAGTGGAATAAAATGTACATTCTCATTTTTTTTTATTTGTTCTTCTTTCTAACTCTGATTATTTGGAATCTTCTTGCCTTGCTAAGGGAGGGCCGAGCTGCCCTCATTACATCGTTCTGCGTGTTCAAGTTCATGGCTCTGTACAGCATCATCCAGTACCTCAGCGTCACCCTGCTGTACTCGGTAAACACACTGCTCTCTCACACTCTGTACACTTTCAAATGCAGTCAGTGAGAAATATCATTGTATTATTTGATTTACTTTTCATTAAAATGAGCATGATTTTTAAGAAGGAAAAAAAACACATTTATTTTTCCTCTTTGGTAATTGAATATTTCTTTCTTTCTTTATTTGTTTAAAGTATATAACATGACAAATAAAAAAAAGGAGAAGAAGTATACAATGACATTAAAAAAAGAAAAAATCCTTGTAAAAGGAACCCACCTAACCTTGATATGAAAGACATGCTTAACACAAATTTTACAAATTAATTTAAAAAACAAATAAAAATAAAAATCACATACATTGGGTACTACTGATTAATAAACAAGGAGGAAAAAGAAACGATATTATCGTTGATGCACTGTATCATAACTACATTTATATAGTGCTGTACTCCATCAACAGAAGTTGTATTGATTTCTTTTAAATCATAAATAAGGGGTGACTGCGATAAAAAGCTGGCCAAGGTTTGCTTGTTCCATGTTTCCAGTTGCATAATCCAGGGTGTTTATTCATGTCCTTGGTGTTTTACATTTGACAGAGCAAAGGGACATGTTTTATACAAGTTATTGAATGTCCTGCATATGTTAGCTTGTGTGTTTTTTTTGACAGCGGGGACTTGAACAGTCTAAAAAAGTCTAAAATGTCAAAATCAAAATTTTAGGTCTTATAATTTTAAACAGGTCTTAATTTTCCAACGGCCATGTAACACTCTAGTCTTCATTGAAATATTCCCATTGAAACGCTTTAGCGTGTTATTATTATTATTATTCCGTGGGGTTGTAGTTCTTTCTTTCAATAGTCCAAATATAATTTTGCTGTATTACGACTACAAATAAGTACAACACTTATATTGCAGCCAATCAGCTTTCGTGTTACTGGCTAGAGTCTCTTTTGGATTGCACTACAGACCACATGTGTTTCTGTAGTTCAACAATGCATCTAACCTATGTCCAGGACTATGTTGAATTTGAAAAAAAATTGTGACTGCATTTCCATTAGTTTTTTTGTGTAGTGATATACAGTAGGTCTTACATTTCATTCATAATGTCTCCTAAAAAGGTCTTTAAAAGTTTAAAATTGTTTTTGCTTCATTAACACTGGTATAGTTCCCACATAACATACAGAGGTTCATGGGCAGAATGAGGAAAAGTGTGAGTGAAGGCTTCCCTACGATGCCTTTTAGATGGAAAATAAATGATTAGTTCACTACTTTCTTTGAATTTGGGTGTTTTATTAAATTTTATAGCATTTGAAAAACAATTGATTAAAAGAAAGTAACAAAAAGTACGGAAAAAGCTTTTAAAATATTGGGGAAAACAACATCAACAAACGCAGAAAAAAACAACCAATAAAGCGAAAAAAGAAAAGTAACAAAAACATGGTGAAAAAGGACTAAAAAAACGTTTGTTTTAAATAACAAAAACGACGAAGAAAAGTGACAAAAACGTCGGGAAAAGTGGCAGAAAAAGTTTTTTTTTATTTGGACCGAGAAAAATAAAAACTAGCATAGTGGGCGGGAGGACAAAACAACATGTAAATGTGCCAGATTTAGCCATGCATTCCGGATTATAGCAGCACATTTGATTAGTCATTAATAGAGCCCAACAGATAATGGATTTTTAAGGCTGATACGATACAAATATTTGGTTATTTAAAAATCAGATATCCGATATATCGGCCAAACAGATTTAAACAGATTTTCCTAACATTACTTATTTGTAGGTATTTATGAGTTCTCACTAAAATAATATTATAATAATTTGTTTTATTGTCGCAACAGAACAGAGGAACATCAAAATATATTAAAGTTCTGATAAATAAAATGTGTAAAAATACAAACTTTAGATATGAAACTTAAAGTCCTTTGAACAAAAACACAATAACAAAATAAAAACTATAACTGCAAGCCCAAGCCTCATCGCGCCAGTAACGCCTCTGGTCTGAGCCTCTGGTCAGTTTCATTTTATCTTCTATAAAAGCTTGTAAAACATCAAACCCCTTGTCCGTAGTCAATCTATGAACATCATCATCAGAATATTTGTCCAGCACTGAGGTTACTTGAATGTTAAAAAGGTTGTAGGACATAAAGACAAATAAATAACATAAATCTCACAGATATGTATTGATATCACACACACAGCAATGCCACACAAGCATTTGTGTCTAAAACTAAAGTTGGTGTTTTCATAGTTAGCTACACAAATTTGTTTGTGGTTAACATGCACCATTTTTATTTTATAAAAATGTGTTTAACAACATCTTGTCAGGTCGGTTTGGAGATGATATGTGCCAAGTTTCGTGCAGATCAATCGCACGGTCTAGGAGGAGTTTGAAAAAGTCTGAAAGGGCGTGGTCTATGTCATGAGATTCAGTTGGATCCAGGGAACTCGTGGATATATGGTTTTTAAATGTCCGATGTACGGTTTGGGAATTTTAGAGCCAAAAGCCTTTAGTGGTAGAAGTGGGTAAATTGTTGTGCCTGAGGTCTTTGTGGAGTTTTGGACCAGTCCTGAAAATGGCACACCGTCACCATGTAGGTTGCAGCGGGAGTTTTACGTGGAGAAGAATAATGGAGGAGAAGGAAAAGAATAATCCTTAGAAAAACAATAGGGTTCCACAGCCATGCTGTGTGAACCGCATAGCTTCGCTGCCGTGGTTCCCAGCCCCCTCGGGCTTGGACCTCTAAATACTATAATGATGATGATGATGATTAATCTTTAGAAAAACAATAGGGTTCCACAGCCCTGCTGTGTGAGCCACATAGCGGATCCCAGCCCCCTCGGACTTGGATCCCTAATTAGAAAGATCTTATAAGCTGGAATTGCCTACGGTATAGGACATCACAGCATTTTATAACACATCAAAATAACTAATGGCCAATCAGCTGTGAGTTCACGATGACTTTGGAGGCCTCCCTGTCTGAAGGCAGAGTCCGGGCGCTGCGATAGCAGTTGGTCTTTGGAGGCCTCCCTGTCTGATGGCAGAGACCGGGTGCTGCGATAGCAGTTGGTCTTTGGAGGCCTCCCTGTCTGATGGCAGAGACCGGGGGCTGCGATAGCAGTTGGTCTTTGGAGGCCTCCCTGTCTGAAGCCGCTGACCTCCAGTCAGCCGTAACAGAGGGTCTGACTGGCTCTCCTTAGAGCTACTGAGCTACCAGCTCTGCAGGCAGGGATCAGGGTTAGAGGTTTAGACAAGTAGGTGGGTTAAACCACCAAACCAAATAATCAAAAATGAACAGATCCCCAAACAGACCCCAACCGGTTGTGGCCGATGGCCGTACAACGAGAATCAGGTTCTGTCTGAGGTCTCTGCCTGTTAAAAAAAAGTTTTTCTTCAACGCAGTCGCACCAAATGCATGCTTTTGGGGGGGAATGTTGAAAACAAAAAAATGGAGTCTGCAAAAGTTTGGGCACCCTGCAGAGTTTCTAGCATGCACCGCCCCCTTTGGAAAGCTGAGACCTGACAGTGTTCCCAATCATTGTCTGGAAAGACCAGGTGATGTCAATCTTAAGGTTTTAAATGCCCAGACTCATCTGACCTTGCCCCACCAATCAGCACCATGGCTTCTTCTAAGCAGTTGTCTAGAAAACTGAAAATAGTTGACGCTCACAAAGCAGGAGAAGGCTATAAGAAGATAGCAAAGCGTTTTCAGATGCCAATATCCTCTGTTAGTTATGTAATTAAGAAATGGCAGTCATCAGGAACAGTGGAAGTTAAAGCAAGATCTGGAAGACTGAGAAAAATATCAGACAGAACAGCTCGCAGGAGTGTGAGAAAAGCAAGTCAAAACCCTCGTTTGACTGCACGATCCATCCAGAAAGACCTGGCAGACACTGGAGTTGTGGTACACCATTCCACTATAAAGAGATACTCACAAATATGTCTTCTTGGAAGAGTCATCAGAAGAAAACCTCTTCTACGTCCTCACAAAAAAAGTTTGCAAATGAACATATAGACAAGCCTGATGCATTGTGGGAACAAGTTCTGTGGACCGAAGAGGTTAAAATAGAACTTTTTGGCTGGAATGAGCAAAGGTACATCTGTTGAAGAAAGGGCACAGAATTTAATGGAAAGAACTTCTGTCCAACTGTTAAGCATGGGGGAATCAATCATTCTTTGGGGTTGTACTGCAGCCAGTGGCACAGGGAATATTTCACGAGTAGAAGGAAAAATTGATTAACTAAAATTTCAGCAAATTTTGGGCGCTAACTTGATGCCATCTGTGAAAAAGCTGAAGTTAAAGAGAGGATGGCTTCTACAAATGGATAATGATCCTAAACACACCTCAAAATCCACGGTGGATTACATCAAGAGGCGTAAACTGAAGGTTTTGTCATGGCCTTCACAATCTCCTGACCTCAACATAATTGAAAATCTATGGCTAGACCTTAAAAGAGCAGTGTGTGACAGACAGCCCAGAAATCTTAAAGAACTGGGAGACTTTGGAAGGAAGAATGGGCGAAGATACCTCAAACAAGAATTGAAAGGCTCTTGGCTGGCTACAAGAAGAGTTTACAAGCTGTGATACTTGCTGGGGGTACAAGGTATTAACTCCGCAGGGTGCCCAAACTTTTGCAGATGCCATTTTTCTGTTATTTTGAAAGCCTAAATTATGGAAATAAAATCTAACTTTTTGTGACATTTAATAAGAATGTCTTATCTGTCATTTGATGCCTTTTGGAGATTTTTTTCCATCTTTTCTTGGCTTCTTTATGCACATTAATAAAAATTTTACCTGGGGTGCCCAAACTTTCGAACCCCACTGTATGTTACTATATGTTAAGTTAACAAGGGGCCAGGCTGTTGCCTGGCAATGGAATTCCATTTTTTTAGTAGGAAAATGTTTCTTCATAAACAACAGTTCTTAGTTTCTCAGCCATTATTCCCTCATTTTTTGTGGAAGTTAAGTGACTTGTTATAAGAATGTCTTTGATTCCGTAACACCAAATTGGTTAGTTATCCTTTATTTAATATTGTTGTAAGTTGGATTTACACATTTATAGTGTGATGTGTATACTCTCATAATTTTTACAATATAATTTAGTTTTCAAGGACGGCGGTGCAATGCCGTTGCAATTATCCCACTTCAATTCAATTCAATTTTATTTATAGTATCAATTCATAACAAGAGTTATCTCGAGACAATTTACAGATAGACTAGGTCTAGACCACACTCCATAATTTACAAGGACCCAACAGTTCTAGTAGTTTCCTCCAGAGCAAGCAATAGTGCGACAGTGGCGAGGAAAAACTCCCTTTTAGGCAGAAACCTCGGACAGACAGGACAGGACAGGATTTTTGACAACCTCTGGTCCGTCTGGTTTTATTTTCTATAAAAGCTTGTAAAACATAAGATAAGATAAGAAAACCTTTATTTGTCCCACAGTGGGGGAAATTGTGCTTTGCAACAATAATCCTAGACTAAAATAGACTATGCCATATACAGTCTGCTGCAACATAAGTAAATACTGGTAGTATAAAAGTATTGTAGAAGGGCAATGCACATGAGTCAGATACAGCAAACTGTATTATACAATAATTGCACATGAATTAGTAAAATTGCACTTATGAAGATTGCACAAATGAAAGTTATGCACAGATGTAATAATGGCACATGAGTGAACAGTGTTCATTGTACAGTCTGACACCTATAGCAAATTGCTCATCACCACAAGCCTGTAAACACATAGGCCTCAATGAAGAGAAGGGAGAGCATCGCAGCACTTGGGAGCACTTTAAAACCTATTTTATACAGTCTATGTTTAAAACTCACAGAAAAAAGTAGTTTGTGATGAAGTCAGCTCGTAAAATGAAATGAGAATCAAAGTCAACAGGTGAATTGAGATTGCGATTTTATAACGATTAATCGTGCAGGGCCACTGAAGCGCAGCAATCCGTTTATTCCGCTGTTGCTTCTACGCCACCCGGATTGTTGGTCTGATTGGTTGAAGGACTATCTAATTGCATACAGAGATATATGCCTGTTATTCACACCTCTTAGGTAAAGAAAATCCAGAGCAGACTCCCCAAACCAATGCCATTTTAGTCTTATTTAATTTGTTTTTATTTAACTGTAAGAACGGTACTTCTTTGTTTGACACTTGTTTATGCTACTTGTACACTTATCTATCTCTTTGCTGTTCCCCACTTTGGGACAAATGAAGCTTTTCTTATTCTTATTCTCAAATCTATTGGGCTTGGCTTGAATAGGAGTCTTATAGATTTAGTCGTTGCTGATCCATTCCTCTGCTGCTGTGTGACTGTTTCTTTTCTGATATTGTAGATTCTGAGCAACTTGGGAGACTTCCAGTTCCTCTTCATTGACATCGCCATCATTCTCATCATTGCCTTCACAAGTGAGCACCATGAAGAGCAAAACTGCTTTTACTCAGTGTTTGAGTCGTGGGGCTTAGACGAAAGCAGTTGAACATGATAACACACAGTGACTTGTGTCTGCAGTGAGTCTGAACCCGGCGTGGAAGGAGCTGGTGTGGCAGCGCCCTCCGTCCAGTCTGATCTCCGGCCCCCTCCTCTTCTCCGTCCTGACCCAGATCCTCACCAGCCTGGTCTTCCAGGTCCTGGCTTTCCTCTTAGTACGACAGCAGAGCTGGTATGAGACATGGACGCCTCAGTCAGAGTGAGTGACATCTTTCCATTTAGCTCCTGCCAAGTGATGAATGAGTGAATCACTGTTTGGTAATGGTAAATATACTTGTAGGTAAATGCTCTTACACATTGTTTCAGCCTGCTTTCCAGCTTTGTCTCTCCTGACATCTTTACACACTTTCTAACAATGCTTACACATTATTCTCAGTGTATACTAAGCGTAGTTCCAAATCTGTGCTGGGCTGCCCACATCTCCAATAAAAAAAAAAATATATCAAATAGCAATAATGAATAATGAAGTGACACAAACTGACAATTTAGTCTGATTGTCAGGCTTTGATCACATAGTGATTATTCAGTTTTCTGTTTACTTGGCTAATGATTTTTTTTTTTTACTCAATGTAACAACATCCAACTAATCCATCCAATTAGATTTCATTTCAACCCTTGTGTTGTCTTCCTGTCAAAATTGAAAATTGTTGAGGCTTTTAATTAATGTTTTTGAAGTTTTAAAGTTTTTGTCCCATTTTTTCAACACTTTTGATGCTTTTTTTTATGTTTGTCACTTTTTTTATGTTTAACACTACGTAACACTAACTTATTAGCTTCAGTTTTACAGTTATTTTTGGAATTTATGGTCAATAAACCTCATTTATAGGAAATTCTACCTAATGTTTGAGTTACAAGAGAAGTAATTAGGAATTATTTAGACTAAAATTAAAGGAATATATGTTGATGGATAATCACAGACTGGAATATGTCAATTTTTACTCAATACTATTTCAAAAACACTTCAAGTTTTTCCCCCCAAATGCTATAAAATTGAATACGACACCCCAAAATTAATGAAAGTAGAGATTTGTACTTGCCAAAGAGCGTTGTGTGGAATCAATCATGTTATTTTGGGTAGTTAAAAAGAACATTGATATAGGAAAACGGGTCAATTTGAATTGAGGACAACACGAGGGTTAAAGGGTAACTTCATTCTTTTAACCTGTGTGTAAGTGAAATTGGTCCAGTATTGAGCGAGAACGCTGTGATCAGCACTGCACTGCAATGTAATCCTATAAGGCAAAGGTGCATCGTCTATTTTGTCCACTAAAAGCCACTGACAGGCTCAGATTGTTATTCAAAGGGTCTAAAATCATTATAGAAAGGATCCCTACAGATGTAGACCTTTTTTGTTAAAGACTAAGATCCTCTTTTATTAAAAAAAATAATAAAAAATCGTATATCGCCTATCAGACTCCATTTAAATATTCAGTAATTTTGTGTATAGAGCCAGCATATTTCTACATGTAAAGTATGTATGTATGTATGTGTTAATTTCAACCAAACCATGGTTGTGGAAGAGTGGAAAGATGAACCAACGCAGCTTTTCATAGTTTTGTTTTGTGTAATTTTTCTGATGCCAAAAATACTGTTCATTTATATAGATTCTGGTGGGTTTAGCAATAGCAATTTTGAGAATGTTTTTATGTTTAAAAACCGACTACAGCGATCTCGCTTAACACTGTCAACAATGTCGACGATTGTTGTTCCCATCAGTCACTTGGGAAAATAGGGTTAAAAAAACAAGGTTACCACAAATTAATTTACGAGTGAGGTTAGAATGCCTTGTTTTTCTTCATGTAGTATCTGCCTGTACTGGCAAATGTAGTTATGTACAGTAAAACATTTTATATCATATACGCTGGTCAGTAGACAAAAAGAAGAAAAACTGCAGTACAAAGTGCAAAGTCTCGAAACAGTGACATTTTTTTTTTATGAAATGCTGCTTCTCTCTTCTCTTCTCCTGTAGTGCCTGTAATGTTTCCAGATCAAGTCTCTCTTACAGCCTGAATGTAACAAGCCCTCATGACCACAAAAACATCAGGAACTACGAGAACACCACCCTCTTCTATGTCTCCTCCTTCCAGTATTTGGCTGTGGCCATCATTTTCTCCAAGGGAAAGCCCTTCAGACAGCCAAGCTACAAGAACTGTAAGAGTGATAAGGGCAAAAGTTCTGTTGAAGCTATGAATGGATGTCAGAATGAAAGAGAGTAAGAAAGAGAGCATTGCCAGCACGGAACAAGTTTCAATTTTCCAGTCACATATTATATACAATGCTGAAAAGTCAAAGATCTATTTTTATTTTTCATTAATAAAGATAGAATATTAGATAGTAAGTTGACAGAGAAGTGACTGTTGTAATTAGTAATTTTTTGTTTTGTTTTTTGTAATGTGTGGTAATTTTTAAATTTTAAACATGTAGTAAACGTGAAACAGATTAAGGCAGGGTGCGATTTTGTGGAAAAGGGGGGCAGTGGTTTTTGATCATGCACAACAAAACAAAACATGCAAGAATTAATTTCCCCCTCCAATACCATGGATATAGTGCCACTCGTTCCTCAAGAGTGTTTTAATCCAAACCACGATCTTTTTCCTAAACCTAACTAGTCATTTTGGTGCCTAAACTTAACTGTTCTCGCTGCATGATGCTCACTTTTTCTGGCTAAACTCCACAGCCACGGCCCCTGATGATCATCTGGCGGGGCCTGTAGCCGCATCACGGTCACCTATTGGCGGCTAAACAACTGTCGTCAACTGCTTTAGTAGCGAAATACAACCAGTAACTGCTGCTCGGATTTAATCGTTCTCTCACACTACAGACTGTTCACGTTGCAGCACTTCAGTTTGAAATACTTCCATTTTATATGGTCTGTTGGTGAAGTTTGAGGGGTGACACATTTTGTCCCCACCGGGGATAAAAAAAATGATTCAGCAGAGGCAGGGACATGTAGACCAAAAAGGGAGAAATGTCTGTACACATGTATGTTTCTCATTGATAAAACCAATTGACAGGTGCAATATTTGAAAATCAATAGTTATTATTTTTTTAATTGCATTTATATCTACATTGAATCACATTTAGTCAAAACCTAAAGACTTTCAAACATCAACATATCATTTGTTAAATGTTTTTGTGTCAAAATGAAATAAAAAAAATCTTTTCGTATTCTATTTTTCTTGGAAACGCTTCCAACACAATTACGTGTAGCATGAAAAATAGGCGTCGGTCCTATTATTCTAGCATGCACGCATTTTCGGCGCGGCTCAATAAAAAGCGTAGTGTGTAATAACAACAGAGTGTAAATTGTAATTTCCCCATAGGGGATCAATAAAGAGTATAAATTATAAAAATTATTATTATAAATTACTACAAGTGTAGATGAGTGTCAGATGAGTCCTTTTATTCAAAGTTGATAGAAATGGAAATGTCATTCCTATAGACTTGCACTCTAAAGTGTAATTTTAAATTCAGTTTTCTAAATTACTATTCATTTTTCTAAATCCCGTTTTTTTTTTTTTTTTTATATCACTTCAATATGAGTGTGTCAAATAAACAGTCACAATCTCTTCCCGTAGGTGTGTGATGTCCTTGCAACTTGAAAATAACCTAATCGAATCTGGAATCACTGAATTTTTTTATATTTTACCTTCATAAGGGCCGTTCATGCTGTCCTGCATCGGCCTGTATACGTTTCTCCTCCTCATCATGCTGCATCCTGTTCCCGCCATCGACAGCTTCCTGGAGGTAAACTTGGATCTTCCCTTTTCTCCATGTGTTCTTCATGCACTGGCTGCTCTAAAAGAGAATAAACATCCTGGCTGTGGATTTGAATAAGTGAAACGTGAAAGTAGAAAAGAAATCTGAAAGATGTAACTGTGTCTGGAAAGTAGGGCTGCACAATATATCGTGTTTTTTTTTATCGTCATCGCGATATAAACTGACGCAATAAACACATCGCAAGACACTCAGAGATTTTTTTGAGTTAGTTGAAAGGAAATATCAGTAGAAAACTACACTTTAAAATGTTTTGTCGTTTTTTTAATGGTGCTTTTTATGTTCAATTCAATGTTCAGTTTGTGCAATAAAATAAAATCTATTATTACATTTTTTTTTAATTCAACAAGCAATGTGATGTATTTTTAGCAGAATACTGAAGGCAGGAGAAATTCAGAATGTGATATCGTTTATAACGTTTTTACATATCACATATTTTCCTCATATCGTGCAGCCCTGCTGGTAAGTTGCATGAAGTGTGTGTGTGTGTGTGTGTGTGTGTGTGTGTGTGTGTGTGGTGTTGCATTCAGTGCTCTCTTCCTGCTGCTCTTCCTCCACTCAGATCGTGTGTGTTCCCCCTGACTGGCGCGTTACACTGGCCATCATTGTCATAGTGAATGCGGCTGTGTCTTTCATGCTGGAGGTATGCTTTAGAGACATCACATCCTACAAGCCCTCTGTGACTGATCTCCTTCTTTTTAATTAGAACATGGTGATTTGCATGCATTGATTTTTTTTTGCCCCATTGAATGAGATGCTTAGTAGTGCATCACTGCCTAATAATGAAATCAGTGAATCATGATTTTGAAACTTCCTTTTGAGTTATTTTCTCTGTGCATTTCTGTGGCTGTAACCCACTCTTCATGACCTGCTTATTCTCAACTTCCCACCGAAATCTCCTGTAGATTTTGATCCTTGACATCATCTTGCGGAGGCTAGTTTTCAGATGCAATCAGGGGCTAAATCGCCCTACAGAGCCCCCCTCTGCTGACACACTTCAGGTTGGGAAGCTTTTCTTTTCTGGTTTCACCTTTTTACAAAGAGTTATGCATATATACTCTTCACTCTCCAATTCTCTTGCTTCATATTTCCTCTGATGACCTGTTACATGTTGGAACTGCTGTATAAATAATCAGAGACTAAATCTAATAGAACTTAATATTAAAATGTATATTATTCAATAAGTTATCGTTTATTCTACTACATTTCATTGTGCTGAGAAGAATTACACCGATTCTGGTTTATCTCATGAATCCATCATCAATGTAACAAAAATGACTCACTCCAATTTGCCAAAAAATAGATTAATTACATGATAACTTATGTCAGATTGCAGGGACCCAGGTTCTATTCAGCCCAAGAATATTTGTTCTGGGCAATGGGATGAATAAGCACATAATAAACAGAGTCCAAACTAGTTGAATGAGAGCAGACAGATTATTTTAAGAGGATGAAGGAATGAAGGGGTGCCATCAATCCAGGAGTGGGCTTGTGAGATGGCTAGGGTGGCGGCATTTGAATAAATAGTTTGCCAGGTTGAATGTCTATTCTAGAAAATGGGGTTAAGTACCTGAGCTGTCTGGAAGGCTCCTAAGAAAATTTGTGCTGTGGGACAGACGCGTATGATGGGCTTATGGTGTTGTCATTTATACATATGTTTATGTTTTTTGACTATTTTGTTGAATGATCAGGAATACTGAGTGTCTTCTTGTCTTGATTTCTGTTTGGGTGAGCGGCGATGACAAAAGGGGGGTGGATTTGTACATGTTGCGGGTTGTTTGTTTTGTATGTTGTTAAAAAATGAAGAAAAAAAACATGCAGGACTGTCTATAGAGACTGCATTTTTTCACAGTGTGTTCAGTGGACAGGCAGCTAGCAGTTAGTGAGATGTTTGATGTATGTGATAAAAAAAACTTGTGACATTGCTTAGAGCACCTTTAAATAGATTAGTTGCTTTAAATTGGTTACAAAAATTCCTGAAGAGGCTTACTCATGTATTCAGCAGAGATAATGTGAATACATCCATGCTGTCTCACTGCCTAGTTTCTAATGTACATCACATGTTCCCAGGAGGCCAATGACCACTGGGGCTCGTCCTTCCTCTCCTGGTTGTTCTGTCGGAGAAGCAAGCCCCCGAGGGTGCGCTACATGCACCTGGCCCTGGAGCTGCAGGACGACGCCGACTGGCCCCCAAGACCCTCCACTGTAACCTACGCCAGCGATCCACAATCCCACACATCTGCCCCCCTCTGACCCTTCAGCGAGCAAACTGCTGCACAGACTAAACCTAAAACCTTAGCTTGAGTTGAGCTCAGAGATATGGCAGGTGCTCAGAGATGTGTTTGGGACGTGGAGCCTGCTGGATGCCAGCGGCCAATCTGGGAGCCTCATAAAGGTGAGGCCTCCTACTGCAAGGACTGAGTGACTGTGAGCTGCTCATACATAAAGTTCTCTTTCATTTTGGTTAACCTCATCCGAATAGACAAACACTTTGCACTTGTCAGACTGCTGAAACTTGAGCCAGAGGCCTCTGTTAAAGGAATAGTTCAACATTTTGAGAAATACGATATGCCTTTTGGCTCTCTTGCTGAGAGTTAGATGAGAAGATTGATACCACTCTCAATATCTATGCAGTACATATGAGCAGTCGATTAGCTTAGCTCAGCACAAAGACTGGAAACAGGGATACAGCTAGCCTGGCTCTGGTCCAAAGGAAAATATTGTCTAAAGCTCAATAATTAACACATTTTTATCTAATTTGGTTTATTCCATACTGAAAAATGACACATTGTGGTTTTAAAGATGGCTAAAGGTTCCATAATGTATAAAGTGAGATTTCCATCTGTCTTTTATTTATTGTAAAGCAGGTTGAGGCGCTATATAAATACTGTGAAATTATCAATACACTTAATCTACTGAGAAATGCACACCGCCTGTATTCAGACACTGTGCCTTTAAAGCTCCAATGTGTAGGAATTTCTCCTATCTAGCATTGAGATTGTATATTGCAATCAACTCTCTCTCTTTCTTCAATATTGCCAGGAAGCAACGATACCCATTAGCAGCATTAGCTGCACCTGTGAGTTCATCAAGTCCAAGTTGCAGTACGTATTTCGAGATGGTGCATGACTATGTAAAGTCTATTCAAGTTCAGTTCAAGCAAGCACAAATGTAAAATTTCAAGCCAATGGAAATACTTAAAATCGATGGTGGGGGTCAATATTCATAAAAAAGGGCAAGTTTGGGAAGGGCAATACAGATTTTGATAATGTACAACTACAAATCTTACACACTGGACCTTTAAACGAGCCGTCAGGACTGTGCAAATGTCTCAGCTATACTATATATATGTAGACAGTGCCGCTACATTGCTGTAACAGTCATTCCCTGGCTGCGAGGACAGTACAGAGACTACGAGAGTGCAGATGCGAAGACCCGTAAACACTGACCAATCAGAGCAGACTGGGCTTTTTCAGGACGGGGGCTTAAAGAGAAGGGCACTACAACTGAGTGTCTCAGACAGACAGTATGCATAAAATAATGTGTTTTTTAAACCTTAAAGTATGTAACAATGTTCTAGTAGAAACTAGAGATGTTCCGATACTCCCTAAAATGCTGGTATCGGTAACGGGAAATACTGGAGTTTATGCACCGATCCGATACCACTTAATGAAGAAAAAGAATGAAAATCTTCTTTAAAGTAGTTTATTTATGTTCTTTTTCTGTTATAACTGACTGGATAAAAAAAGAAAGTTCTGTGGCATTCATTGTTTGTGTAAGTTCATGTTTCACAAAAAGTTTAACCTGAGCCAGACTGACAATAGAGATAGAAATCATATCACATCCATACAGTGATAGTAGTATACAGTTGTTAAAACATAATAAAAAATATGGCACACTGGTATCGGATCAGTACTCGGTATCGGCCGATACGCAAGTTCAAGTATCAGGATTGGTATCGGGAAGTAAAAAATGGTGTCAGACCATGTCTAGTAGAAACCCAAAACACAAATATGAACCTGAAAATGACCTTTAAGTCTCTGCTGGTTACTAGGCAGGCTGGCTATTCCCTCTGTTTCCAGTCTTTGTGCTAAGCTAAGCTAACCAGCTGCTGTCTGTACCTTTATATTTACTGTGCAAACATAAGAGTGGTATTAAATCTTAGCAAGAAAACAATTTAGTACATTTTCCAAGGTGTCAAACTTTTCCTTTAAGATGACAACAGGATGTCTTACTAACTCCATTGAACTTTACTGCCAATGACATAAAAAAGGCAACCGCAACACTGGACATTGAGAATGGTGTCAGATGAGTCTTTTCATTGTTTTAAATCGTTTTTTTTGTTATCTGACCCAATTTTTTTAAATATTTAAACCATGTGCCATGTGGTCTGACAGATCAGATACATCATACCGATTCAGCTGCTGTATGCTCAGTCAGGTCCATTTAAGGCCTAAAAGCACTGGATGGAACTTTTCTCTTCACTGTGAATAAAACATTCAGTGATTCACTAACATTGTTAGCTGCTGCAAAAAATAAATCAACAAAAACATTGTTAAAAAAGAACAACAAATCTTAAACATTGTGAAACCATATTAGCTCATATTGATTCAAGAGACACTTTTATGTGTCCGAATAAATGTTATTATGAACCCAGCTGGTACCTTTGTATTTCTGAGACAGAAAACATTCCACTGCTGCGTTTCAGAGTTGCTTCAGTTGAAATTCTTCCTGTGGAAGAGAAGCAGAACGTCCTGTGTCACATCAAATGCCATTTGTTCTTATTGATATTTGAATGCAAATTTTTTAAACTAATGAATTTGTGTGTATGTGTGTGTGTGTGTGTGTGTTTGTATGTGAGAGAGAGAGAGAGAATATGTTAGTTATTAAAACCATTTCTGTGTCCTTTGATTGCATTATAAAATCTTTCTTTTTTGAATTAAGTGTTTGCAAGGGGATAAAATGACACCGTTTAACATCACTAAGGTACTGCATTTGACTGATAGTGGTTGAATTAATTAATGCAATTGAAGGAATCAAGACAAATCAATATGACACTTGCTGCTGTGAACATGCTATAACCGTTGATTTTAACATGTGATTTTTTTAATGTAATATTTGATGTAACTGTTGCTGTATACATATTTTTCTAGTTACGGATAAAAATGAAATAAAGGTAGAAAAAGGTATGAGAATTAGTCACCTGAACGTCTCCTTTGTTATCATAAAAAAAACATTTAAAAGGGGAAATGTTTTTAAGATTTGTACCACAGTATTTTTTACTTATTTCAATAAAATGTTTCAGTGTCCGCTAACACATCCCCCATGTTTGCTCTGCAGAACTCCCATTACATTTCCCAATAAATCTGTATATTAAGCCACTCTTGCGTGCTTCGTGGGGGGCTGACCTTGGTCACACTTTTTCAGCCAAGACTTACTGATCAATTATGGGCTTTCCCAGCCTCCTCGCTGCCTGGCATATGGGCGCTTAAAGGAGCGAGAGTGGAGGAGAAAGAGGGGTATCATTTCATGTGGAGATCAGGGCCTACAGAAAGTGAATGGGTGGATTTAGGGGAGACTGTGAATAAGGGAAGGGGGTCTACACTTGTACCAAAAAGAAAAGAATCTCCCACAGATCAGGGAAGAGCCTTTTTGGGAATATTCATGATGAGGATGAGGAGGCATCATGAATTCATGTGTGCCTCCCTTACTTGCACGGATCATCTTTTCAGTAAACACTGATGTGTACAGAGCCGGGGATGTCTTCCTTTTCGGTCCGTGTTTGCGATGTAGTTTGGTGGATAGTGTTGCCTCTCCACAAAGCAATATGGGTTTTTGTGTACTCTCTTGCTGTATTCCTTTTGTATCGGTGGAGCAACAGATGGAGAGTGGTGGAGAGACATAAAGAAGCTAAAACACACAGCCTTTCTTCCTCACAGCCAGCTACTCGCTCAAAAAGATTTTCTCAAGCTTGCGCTCAGACGTGTGCTATTTCAAACATTTTGGACTTCATCTCCTTTCTCCTTTACCCATACGTTTTTTTGTCTGAGTTGTGTACTTTCAAGATTTGGGCCTATGTACACACTCTTTGTTTACTGTTTCTATACTCGCACAGAGTAATCAGACCCGCTGGAGAGTAACGGCCACGGATACCAATTTTTGGACACCAGAAATGGTGATTTCAGGTGCTTTCTCAATGTGTCTCTTGATGCACACATGCTTTCACTTATTTTTCACAAAGTCTGCAAGCAGACGTCAATCCGCTGCGGCTTCTCTGAAGGTTGTTGGACACTCATAAGATCCTCGTCTTGATTTATCGTCAGGACACAAGGCCAACCTGATGCTCACTTACGGTTGGCCTCATTTTACAGATGACACAAAGGCACCCACGTCTGGTAAAAGGTCTGTGACCCACCAGACGGTCACAAAGGCCTTCTCCTCCCTCCTGTCCCCTAAGTATGGCTCCTTCCCCGGGTCTTCATGGCATCCCTGTCCCCCTTCCTTTATCAGTCCTTCCAGGCCTGAAAGGGCTCTGTGGTTGGTCAATAAATCCAGTGATTCAGGGGGTGGACAGTTGCAGCCGTGTCAACGTTTGTTCACAGGCTTGTTGGAGGGACGGGCCCCGCCCCGCGGCTCTTTGTCTCCCATGGTCCCTCAACAGGTTAGAAGTCAATGGAGGGCCTTGTGCGGAGGTGGCAGGGGCATGGATGGGGCCGCCTCTCACATGGCGTTCACACAGGGGGAGGACCGGTCCGGATCACTGTGACACTTGTTAGTGTGGGGCCACACAACATTGCCGGTGTTGCCTCTCTTGCTCTCCCTTGAGGGCCCGTGCGATATTCAGCACTTTAATCAGACTAATGGTTGAGGCTGCAGGGTTGCATCGGGGTAAGATGATCTGCACTCAGAGGCCTGGAGTGACCACACTGAAAAGAAGTGCACAAGTGTATCTTACAATCTCAGTTTACAGTTCAGACTCACAATAAAAATGAGGTCAGGCCTTTATTTGGTCCACAATCTGTAGTTTAAATGTATACCAGAATAGAATTAATGCTCTTTTGTGGCCCCTGAAGGTGCCACACTGTTGCTGAGTTATAGCCGGTTTCTCAGGCTCAGCTGGGCCAAAGCATGGGAACAGCCACTGGGAGAAAAGAGACACAGAGAGCCATAGATAGAGCAATACCCAAACAGAAGAGGGCTTTAGGAGACAGAAAGCAGCGGACAGAAAAAGACACACAGAGGCTGAAGAGGGACTTAGAGCCATGACTGAAGCCTAACTGTCATGAGAAGATGAGAGTTGCCATGGCCACCCAGGAGCCACCCAGCAAGCATGTGAGCAGGGGAGGCTCGGGGGCCAGGCGCCTGGGCCCGGGCTGGTGGATCACATGCACTAACCAGGGATTATGTGCATAAGTGATGAGCACTAAGCCAGCAGGTGAAGAAGGGAGGCCCTGGGACAAGGAGTGCGCCATCCCTCAGGACAGCTCCCTCTGTAAAGACCAGGGAATTTTTTTCCCAAGTGAGGCTGATCTCCCGTGTGAAGGGGACTCAGCCAGAGGTCCTCGAGTGCTGAAAGGGCATCCCCCAGGCTGCTTTCACCACGTAAGTGGCCAAAATGCTGGTCTTGTGAGTCATCTTCAGTGGCAAGAATAGGCCATCTTCACATTCATAAATCCAAATGCAAACACACTCATGGATATGGACTAAGCTTGGATAAGGATAAGCACCACATGGAAGGGCATCAGCAGGGCTCTTGTTGAAGCTTTTTGGCATGACGCTGATATTAACCAACCAATTCTACCATCTTTTGTCCATCGTTAAGAAAAGAAAAGAGCCAGTTTAAGCACTAGCTAAGGTAACTCAGGGTTCAACAACAAGGGTTGCCGATGGCCAAGTAAATATAACAACCAATAAAAAAAGTTGCAATCATTTTTTTCCCCGATCATTATCGAATTATAAATTACATTATCGTTCTCTATCCCTCTACAATGTTTTGTGAAGTTTGCCCTGAGTTTGAGCCCAAGGCAAAGTGGATCATTTTTCAAAGGGACGTCTATCTTCAGAAATACTGGTGTGCTGTGATATAAGCAAGCAGCATCTCTTGCATGGCAGCTAAAAGGGACAACCCCTCCGCCTTCTTTTATGTAAACTGAACGCCGAGGCATGTCAGGTCAAATATAACAGTGTACTTGAGTCTTAGTCATTATTTGATAACCTCTAATAACATAACAACTTGTATAAGGGCCAGTAAAAATAGACTTTAAGCAAGTGAAAAGAACGTTAAACGTAACTTTACAGTATATGTGGACAAGAGGCTCATTTTGTTGCCAGGATCAACAGGTTCGTAGGTTGTTTTGCTGCAGGGAATCAATGTTCATAATATCCATGGCCTTACAGGAATGTCTTTGAACCTTGATGGCACAAAGAAATCACATTCCCATGGTCCACCGAGAGAAAATACACAGTTAACCAACCTCCCCCCCCCCAACACGATAGTATCCCTGAACATATTAACATGTAAATACACTTAGATACTTTAACAATGCACTGAAATGCATATAATCTACATGCTAACTAGTCCTTTAAAGACTTCCCACTGCTGAATGTAGTTTGGGGACACTTTCATGTCTGGGTTTTAAAAATTAAATGTGAGGCCTCTCTTAGAATCTCCAAAAGCGTTTTTCAATTTGATGAGGGATAAGGCGATGACTGGGTTCCCTTTTCAAAGGGGGAGACCCAGAGTTCAATAAGACTTCAGTCTCATTGCCTTTGCCTCTAAGTTGATCTAAATGCTGGCTTTTTTTTTAAGAAAGAACCCACCACGTTAGGTGACAGATGGCAGGTTGTTATGCTGAAATACCAGTTGCTATGGTGCCCTATTCCTCCGCAGCTTCCCTTGCCATAGCTAAGCATCCTCTCTGCTGGTGTACTGACTTGGAATAAGCTGACTTGAAACTACTCAGGTTGTTGTTGACAAACAGGAGCCTAGATGAGTCTCCTAATCTTCCGCTCCTTTATCCCCTCTTTATTGCCGTATAAACAGGGCTGAATACGCTAAAAAAACTAAACCTCTGTTTTCAGCCTTCTCTTATCTCACGCAGGGTTTAATCTAACGCCCTCTACCCTTTTTACATCTCTGCCTCCGCTAAACTCGACCATATTTTTGATTCAGCACGTCACCATGACAACCAGTTATTTCCCATCCTTTAGCCCCCTTCCAGCTTCTCTTCTCCATTCAAACCACTGCCCCCCCCCCTCCCCTTCCCCTTCTTTTTTTTTGTCCAAATAAAACAAAGCGCAGAGTGAATGCGCTCTGAGGTAGGTAAATGTATTCAGTGACATCAGCCAGGACGAGTCTATTCTGCCGGATTCCTGTACCACTTGTTTCCAGCCTTGTCTGGGGGCCGGACACTCTGTTGGGCCCATTGTCCCACGTGTATTCCACACAGGCCACAATTAATGGAGGCCTTGTCTAAGGCTTCTGGAGCAGAAACTGCTGTTGGGGAGGGGGACAAAAGGCGGGCATGCTGAGCCGGGGGCTGGGAGTTGCTATGGGAGGGAAGGCCCCCTCCTTCCCTCTGTAAGGGGGGATTCAAAGAGAGATGGAGAGCGAGCGGAGCGCTGGGTGAGATGTTTAAGTGATCCCCTCTGTCTGTGCCCTCCCCTCATGGCCTAAGATGTTTTCATGCCAGCAGTTGAAAGACCAAGCTTGGCAGTATTTGATGATGATGATGATGGCCATTTCACTGCCCGCATGGCGGTGCATGGTGGCTGGGTGGAGAACGCAGGGGGCACAATGTTCAGACCAGGTGAAGATGGAGAGGAGTGTGGCAAATGTGTGGAGACTCTACCACCGCTTAGAGGTTTCTTTGTCAAATTTGATTCCCTTTTCTTGTAATGTTTTGTCAATTGTGCCATGCAATCTGTCAATGATATCGCCACGACGTGGCCGCCGTAACTCCCAGGCAGTGTTGTCATGTAGCAAAGTACAATGAATACTTTTACTGTGATACATTTCCCCTGAGCATCTTTGTTACCACAAAATAAAATACAAAGACAATGACCATGGCAGTGAGAACTCGGTGAACAGTGATGAAGATCACGTTACTCACCTGTTGCCGTATTTGCAAGAACTGTTTTTGTATGTTGGAGTGCAAGATTTTTCATTTAAAAAAAAAATGAAAAATCAGATTTTTTGCTTATCTCTTTGGTAATGTCAGCTCTGTCAAAATATGCAGCGTTTGGTCCTTTCACTTGTAGAAATTGTGTCTGGAAAGTCTTTGAAAATGTCTTGGAAAAGACTTTTTAAACTGATTTTTATGAAGGTATGGAAACCCGGAATGTTACGCTATATTATAAGGAAGTTTATAATGAAAGTTTCTGTTTTTTACTTTTACTTCTTATAATTACGATCATTTAATACCAGAAAATTACTTTTCATACAACAATAATCAGATACTTTACTCAAAAAATATTGATTCCCATTAATGTTTAATACGTTTGTTTGTTTGTTCATGTATGCACCTTTCACCAAGGCAAATTCCACATAAGTGTACTTCTAAAACCTTTTCTGATTCTGAACTTCTACCGAAGTTATTTTTCGGTATAAGTACTTTATACAAGACCGCTCCCGGGCTAATTTGATCCACAATGAAATTTTTGAGGGACCATTTAGGCCACCACTGGCCCAAATAAGGTGATCCTGGCGCCTCATAGTGATAAAATACATACAAGAGTTATTAGAAGAGATAAATAAAATAAGGACCTGGCTATCTGAGAATACACATGACTAAATCTATCTTGTTTGGATGGAAGTTCAAGCTAAGTAAGGGCTGACCTTCCTACCCCTGTTTCAATCAGCTTGTGGCTATCAGTCACATGGTGGACCTTGACAGCTTTCCAACCCTTCCTTGGCTCTCTGGAGTTTCCCTTCGGGTCTGATACAGATCACAGCTGTGCTATATAAACCTCAAGTCCGCATCGCCGTCCTCCGCACAATAAAGGCTTGTTTGTGGCGACGCAGCCGACCCACTGAAAACAGGACTGATAGGATGAGATTTATTGTTGCGTGGCCTCTTCTCCGGAAGCCCTCTCATCTGCTGGGAGCATCGTGTTGAAACATCCAGTTAAAAGATTAACTCAGCACTTTATGGGATACCAGGAGGTCGGTTGGCCCTAGATACGAACAGCATCACTTCCTCGCTCACTCTTTTGCTGAGAAAACCTTTACTTGGGAAAATTCTATCTTTTTTTGGGGTAAAAGTACAACGTTTTCTTTATGTCCTGATCATGAGAGCAACACCCCCGAGTTCTGAGTTATTTTAGTAAAGGAAACATGTGGTGGAATGTAACTAAGTACATTTACTCAAGTACTGTACTTAAGTATAGATGTTAAGCTTGTGGTACTTTAATAGACTTTTCTTTTCATGCCACTTTCTACTTCTACTCCGCTATGTTTCAGAAAGAAATATAGTACTTTTTACTCCTCTTCATTCATCTGACAGCTTTACTTACTAGTTATGGTTTTATTTGTATTCTGTTTGTATTGTATGACTCTGTGAGTTATGTACTTTTTGTCTTATTTATTCTTCTGCACAGCACTTTGGTCAACTTTGGTTGTTTTAAAGTGCTATATAAATAAAGTTTGATTGATTTATTAAAATTAAAATGTTTGCACACAAAACACATGTAGTTTATAAAATACAATGTTTTATTATAAAGGAAACTAGCCAACAATATAGCGGCCTACAAGTCCAGCTGAGATGATTAAACCATTAAACACACAACTGTTTGGATCCTTTACACTTTCTATAATGTGAGGATTTGTCTGCATTGAGTACTTTTACTTCTAATACTTTTTCCTGGTGATACTTTTAACTTACATACTTTTTTCAATGCAGGACTTTTACTTTTACAGTGCGGTATTAGGATCTAATACTTTCACCAGTGGAAATAGCAACACTGATGGTCACTGTTTAACGTTGACTAATCTTTTAACGAGTTTAGTTATCAAACCTATTTCGGCTTGACTTGATTTCTCTTGACTAAATGTGATATTGACTCGGGTCAAGAAGCCAGTGGTGCTTGACGTTGTCTCGCTCACAACCACGGATGCTGACCTGGCTTTGAGGGTCATTTCACCTCTGAGGATTTAGGAGCTTTACAGAGAGCGTTCGGGGTCTATCAGGGAGGATAGAGGCATCTCATGATGATGAAACCTGGGCCAGACAGAGATGTCTGGCCAGTTATGTATCAGTGGAACTAGTCAACAAGCAGCACATGCAATGGTTATACTACTACAGTCAATAATTATTTCATAGTGCATTTTATACTTTCCACAGAAAAACAATGAGCTTCAAATCAGAATAAAAAGCTTTAAAATCAGCAAGCAAGGAGATAAAAAAACAAGGAAAAGACATGTACCGTTACCTCTGATATCTAAAACCGAGGACACAAACTACATCCTCAGTATTTGTTTAAAAAAAATTCTCCAATCTAGAAAATGAACAGAAAGCCGCCTCATTTTATGTTGTCCTTCTATCGCAACCAATCCATTATCCTAACCTTATCATATATCATCATAACCTTTTATAAATGTCAGTGATGATAAAAAAAAAATACATTCTTGCATGTAACAACCATAGAACGCTTTTTGGGTTCAGTTGGGAATTTAGTCTAGAAAAAGAGGCATCTGTGGAAATTAATGAAATATTTTTGCTCAGTGTTATGTACAAAAACAATATGTGCAAAGGATTTTGTACACTTTACCCTTTCCATGCAATACAATAAAAAAGCAGCTGATACTGTAAACGTCTGTGTGATGATTGTGCTATTTTATATACAGTAACTATAAGAAAAGAGCTATTAAAGCATAACATCTGAGTTAAAATGGTGCCATGGCTCAAGACAAAAATCCAAAAACAATAATAATAAGTTTTATATTAGATACCCACACATTACTATTCAGGCCCTTACGATGAACTTTATGCATTGTAGATTTATCTTTGTATCAAAATATGTCTATAGGTTTTAATCAAAGCTGTGACATTTTTTTATTTTTTATTTTAAATGCACTGCTTCAACTGCTATTATAAAATGTCAATGAATCAGTTGTCATACCAAACGAACAACCTTACCCACAAATAACACTTCAGGTTCTAATTTTCCACAAAACAACTACAGTCACCTGAAATACTTTGGAGATAAACACTTCTCGTGTATTAAAATATCATTTGAATCATTGTGGGTCTTCAGCTTTGTTTCCTGCCCCCAACCTGTGACGACAGACAGGAGGTGTCAGAGGTCATGGCAGCGACAGGACAGCTGAGTGTGTCGCACATTTTCTTCTTCGCTGGACATCTTCACCTCAAAGTCTGAAGCACTCACTCAATAACCCCCAAAAAATGTGTGTGTGTGTGTGTGTGTGTGTGTGTGTGTGTGTGTGTGTGTGTGTGAGAGAGAGAGAGAGTGTGAGTGTGAATTTGTGTGAGTGTATAAATGTGTGTGAGTTTGTGTGTATGTGTATGTGTGTGTGTGTGTGTGTGTGTGTGGGTGTGGGTGTGGGTATGAGTGTGTGTGTGTGTGTGTGTGTGTGTGTGCGTGCATGCTTGAGTGTGTATGTGAGTGTGTTTGTGTGTGTGTGTGTGTGTGTGTGTGTGAGAGAGAGTGTGAGTGTCAGTTTGTGTGAGTGTATAAATGTGTGTGTATGAGTGTGTGTGTGTGTGTGTGTGTGTGTGTGCGTGTGTGCGTGCATGCTTGAGTGTATAAATGTGTGTAAGTGTTAGTGTGTGTGTGTGTGTGTGTGTGTGTGTGTGTGTGCATGCATGCCTGAGTGTGTGTGAGTGTGTGTGTGTGCGTGTGCGTGCATGCTTGAGTGTGTGTGTGTGTGTGTGTCTGTGTGTGTGTTTTTGCTGTAGCCTACATCTGAAAAGAAAGACACAAGGCTTATTTGAAAAGAATTTGGCTGAAAAACCGATGACATGCAATCATAAACCATATGTTTTGTTTTTAAGAAAAAAGTTTTCATGTAATATATATTTGTCAGTTCTTTGCATAGAGGTACAATGCCCAATGAGCAGAAGATGAATCAACTGTTTACCTTTTTGTGTTAAGAAGTAAATAATAATTATCTCAAGAAAATCCATGACCATTGCCCATGTGGGATACAACAGCCAACAACTTTGTGTATAAAGTAGGGCTATTAATTACATATTCTATGATTAATTAATCTCAACACCTTACTACAATATCTCCAACAGCAACACTCTTTAATGAAGCAGGTTATCTCCTCGGAGAGTTACTAGAGGAACAGCTTCCTGACAGGTAGCCAATAGGAGCGCCTTGTCGCACGAGCCCGTCGCCTCCCCGGCACCGTGTCCCGCGTGCCCATTGGACGTACTGATGAAACCAAGGGAACTCGCACACGAGCCGCTCGCGTGCAGTCTCCGGCTCTATAAATAGACCCCGAGGCTCTGGAAACAGGAGCGGACTGTGTGTCAGCTTGGCGAGGAGACAGGAGTCACTTGTGACATTTGTCATCAGTAAAGTACTCTGTGGTGTGCCAGGAGAAGGCGGGACTCGCTGCACTGCACGGGACACACTCCCACGGGCTGGGTTATTGTTTTTATATGTTTGGACAGTTTTAAATTGTAAACCTGAAGATGCCAGCCGGTACTTTAGAGAGGACATTTCCATCCGCCGTGGCTGCCACACCGACACGAGTGGACTCCACACCCGAAAAACCCCGGAGTCTGACAGAGAACAGAAAGGTATCACTACTGTTTGTTTGGCAAATACTCGTCTGTTTGACATGGTGTCAGTAACTTCCTTTTTAAGGCTAGACCCCAAAACGCGTTGAAGTTGTTTTTACAGTAATGTGATTAGCCTATATTGAGAATGTATTATTATTTTTTGTAGGCTAGGCTAGGACTGTTAAAGGCATTTTAAATTTTTGTAAAGAGTGTCTTTGGGTTTTCCTTGATGACCATCTGTAATTTTATTTTGAAAGTTCTTCATCTGAGCTGTATTTTCTTTCTATTTCAAAGTCCTCCAAACCAATCATGGAAAAGCGGAGACGGGCACGCATCAATGAGAGTCTGGGCCAGCTGAAGACCCTCATTCTGGACGCACTCAAGAAAGATGTAAGCAGCTGAACACTAAATCTTGACTTTATTCCAAGACAGATTGAAATTAGGAACCCAAATGAGCAAATTCATCACTAAATCTTCACTTGTGTCCATGTAGAGCTCCAGACACTCCAAACTGGAGAAGGCGGACATCCTTGAGATGACCGTGAAGCACCTCAGGAACCTGCAGCGACTTCAGATGACTGGTATGTAACTACAAATGCTGGCCATGGCCATGTTGATGTGCTTCTGGATGTCTAACTTTAGATGGTAAACATGTTCCCACGGTCTCTAAGATTTATTGCCCACCCACAGCTGGTGTGCTTGCCCCTAGGACTTGATTTCACAAGGCCTCAACAGAATGAATAAAATCTGTTTTGTTCATTATTTGAGCTAGCCAATTTGTCAACTATTTCTTTTCATTCACTGATATTAATCCATGTGTTTGTATTTTCCTCTCCAGCTGCTGTGAACACGGACCCCTCCGTCCTGGGTAAATACAGAGCCGGGTTCAGCGAGTGTGTAGGGGAGGTCACTCGTTTCTTGTCCACATGTGAAGGGGTAAACACAGAAGTGAGGACCCGTCTCCTCGGCCACCTGGCAGCCTGCGTGAGCCAAATCAACGCTGTGAACTTCTACACACCTCACCCAGGTGCGCTGAGACTCGGGCAGACCGGTACACAGATTCCAGCTGCCTCCGCTCCACAGATGTCTTGCAAAAGTGGCTCAGCGATGCACGCCTCCTCAGAAGCTCTGAAGCTGTACGGTGGCTTCCAGGTTGTGCCAACACCGGATGGACAGTTTGCTTTTCTTGTTCCCAGTGCAGCTGTCATGCCTCTGGGTGCACAAAACAGCCATCACGTGTCCCCTGTTGCACCTCCGCTCACCTCAGACTCTGTGTGGAGACCGTGGTAGGAAATCACCTCAACTGAACATTAAAAAACATATTTTTGTACATTTTGTAAATGTTTTCAAAACCTACTTGAGAGGGATGTTTACACACATTTGTGTTTTTTTTTTTTTTTTTATATGGACATTAAGAGATATTCCTGACCTCATTGCTTGCTGTGATCTTCTCTGTTTTTGATACAACACATTTGCCTCAGGAGGTCAAGAAAATCCTTAACAAAGCTCTTGAAAAGCACTGTATTTCTTTGAGATTAATAAAATGTTTCTATGTTTACCACAACATTTGCTGCAATGGCATCTTTGTCATGTCTCCTCCCTCAAAACCCCCATCAGGTTGTCATGGTGATGTCCATTCATTTAGCCTGTGCTGCCTTTAAAGAAATGCTGTATAGGTTACATTTTGACTTCATCTCAGACCTGTGGAAAGTCTTTTTTTCCATTAACATCCAACAGCCGTTTAAATATAGAACCTCATCCTGTGTGCCTTGGACACACATGATCAACCGTAAATACCTCTCAAATGAGCTAAGGAACCTAAGAGGGTGTGTTGAGCCCATGAGGCGTGCTGTTGAGGCAGGCTCTTGCCAGATGGGAAATCATACTGAAATAGATAGGATGTGATCGTGATGCTCGAGACAGGGCTAAATGAAGACCAGACTAAATAAGATACTGGTATTACTTTTTGAGGTGTTGTCCCTGCATTATCTACCACCAGAAGAGCAATAACCGATATTCTGAAATTCAATTCAATTTTATTTATAGTGTCAAATTATAACAGAAGTTATCTCAGGACACTTTACAGATAAAGTAGGTCTCGACCACACTCGTATTTACAGAGAGCCAAACTTTCCGCCCCAAGATGAAGCATTTGGTGCGACATGGCGAGGCAAAACTATAAGAAGGCAGACACCTCGGACACACCCTGACTCTTAGAATGCATGCCTAATAAGGCGGTTGGGACACAGAAGGCACACTGATACAGATATACAGAAATGTGATTCATAATCATAATGGCAGTTGGTATGATGAAGAGTGGCAATAATAATAAAGATAATGGGGCTTTGACTAGAAATAATAGCAGTGCAGGGCATTGAGCAGCACCACGGCAGCAGCTGCAAACATGATTCAGGTGCCACCCCAATCCAAGAAAATCTGCTGTCTGTAAATCTGATATAATTTGATTATATACGTTATATGTATAAGTGTGTTTATGCACAATAGCTCATCAGCAGCAGCCCTGCCGAGCCAGTCCACTCATTGTCCATTTAGTGGACAGTTGAAGAGCTGACAGTCCCAGCGTGTGTCCTGAGCGTGGTGCTCACACAGCAGGCCACAAGCAGAGCGTGACCAGAGGTCACAGGTGCCCCTCATTCACACTGCAAAGACAACGCAGCTCCAACCGCATGTTGCCCCAAATCTGGCAACTCATCAATAGATCTGGCAGCCCATCACCAGAAGACATGGCTGCCCTTTGACAGCATCAAACAGTAGCACCTACAGAGGCAAACGCACTAACACAATCCATGACTTTAGCTTGTTCCTGGTTTAACATTCATGGAATTTAAGAGATTATAACCCATTGTACCTCAGTCAATCTTGTTTCTCAAAGTACTGAGAAACAGCTGCACAATATTCTGCACCCATGAGTGAATAATGTTTGTATGTGGGAACCTATTAAGGAGCAAATACTAAAGATTGTTTTTAATTCTGCATTTCAACACAGGAATCCATGTGAATGTGAGTCAAATCAACTCTCGGTCACTCTAAAAGTTGTTAAAACTCCTCACTTTGTGCAAATGATACAGTCAATTAAGTTTACATCTCTGTTTTGGCACAGCTGAGAAAAGACTGGCAGTAAGGAGAACTAAAAGACAAAAATAAGAGCTCCCCCTCCTATCAGCGTATCCTTTGAGAAGACCCCGAACACAAAAACAAAGACGGGCCCCTCAGTGGCTCAATGGCTCCTCTCTTTGTGACCCTCTCCATCTTCATAAAGGGTCTTCCCCTTGTTTATCCAGGAAGAGCTTTAATGGCTGGGAGGGGGGAGAGGACCATGCTGTCACTTTCACCGTCCTAAGAAGGCTTATTGTTTCCCACTCCCAAAGGTCCTGCTCTTAAAGGCTTTTTGAGAACTCCTCAGGCCAGGCTGTTCAGATAAGAGGAGCAGTAAAGTGCTGACAGGTTGCTCCCACACCTATATGTGATGGAGAACCTGGAGTGGTTTTAATGGAGGAGCATCAATAGATGATAGCCACTCTTGTGGAAATGTGCAGTGTTTACCGGTGTTGGTTCCCTCTTTCCATCTGTTGCCTAATAGGTTCTTATTCCTCCCCCATTAAAACCCCAGTTTGATGCAGTATTTTCTCAAACATAAAACAGAGCATTGTAAACAGGAAGCAGGGTGGGGCCTGCCCCTCCGCTGTGATCCATGATTGATGGCCTCCCCTCACAAACACAGTGACAGGTTCCCCGCTTGTAGAGAACATCACCCCCCCAACACTCACCGGAAACCTTCACCGCCTCCGCCTCTATGAGTGAATTGGCATAGTATTGTTCTTAGGGTTGTTATGGTGCTTGATGGAGGTTGAAGTAGTCAGCGGTGGTTCACATCAAGGCTAATGAATGGATTATGCACTCGATATCTATGGTGAATGAACAACACTCTTTGTCTCTTCAGTCTGATTCATCCTTTTTTGATTTAGCTGGTTGTTTTTGAAAAACTCAACAACATGGGGGTATTTAGTATCAGCTTGACACATTAACACTGGAAGTGGGAAATTTATTACTTTGAACCCACACAAAGTGATGATTGTGTGACTATTAAAGCCGAGTAACTCTGGTTCTACATCCCAAGTCAGCACATCTTCAGAGGAGACGTTGAATGTCGGAAGGGGGGGTGGAGGTCTTGTTTTAACTTTCACTTTTTTGGCTTGGCTATCTGACAAACCATGTATGAGGCATGACTGAGCCAATCTGGCAGAGATTAGAAGAATTAGAGCATGCTGAAAGGATAATTCTAGTTTATTACAACTTGGGTCTCACTTTTATGGGTGTGACATAAATGTATTATACCCACGTGCTTCAAGAAGTCCACAATCATTCCTGTTGCCCAAGAAAACAAGACCAGCCTGTCAAGGATAACATCTGCTCCTCACTACCAAGCACAGTGGACCCATTACAGTCTGCCTACCGTTCCAACCGATTAACGGAAGACACCATAGCACACATCCTCCAAACAGTTCAGCGTTTAACACCATAGCTCCTTCCACGCTCGTCACAAAACTCAAGGACCTGGGATTAACCCTTTACTGGACATGTGGATCCTTGACTTCCTGACAGGCAGACCCCTGGCGGTGAGGGTGGGCGGACACGCCTCTTCCAACCTCATCCTAAACACTGGAGCAACCCAGGGCTGTGTTCTGAGTCCCCTGTTGTATGCCCTGTACACACACACACACACACACACACACACATACACAAAGCCAGACCCAAACACCATCATCAAGCTTGCTGACAACACAGCTGAAAGACAACAATGAAAAGGCCACCTGGAAGAAGACCTGCTGGTGTTAGTTGGGCCTTGGACCAAAAAAGATGCCAGTACCATAATTTAGCAGTTGCATGACATGGTCATAGATCACATGTCTTAGATATATTTATATTTACACGTATACCTTGTAGGGGTGACCTTGGGTAGTCATCTATTCGTTCTAAGGAGTCTGATTCCACTGCCAATCTCACAGTCGAATCGTCGCAGTGTCTGAAAATGTGGTCATGAATCAAAGGATCATTCCATTTGGGTTATGAGGGTGCCTAATGTCTGATTTTACATATAATTGCTTGTTTTTTCTCATTAAATTATAAAATACAGTATATCCTGTTTTGGTATAAATATCAGTCTATGTTATGAAGTGCCGGCTCAGTACCAATGAGTACTGACCCATTTCAGGCGCTGGTGAGGACAACAACCTACTTGTGAATGTCTGAAAGACTAAACAAGAAGCAGGAAAGGATACACCCCCTTAATATCAACGGGTCCTCAGTGGATAGGGTGTCCAGACCTTGGAGTCTGACCTGACCTGGGCGCTGCCTATTGACTTAGTGGTGAGAGAAATTCTGGATATTCCCTCAAATACTGAGGAATTTCTACTCCTGCATCATAACTGAAGCAGCACCGAACAGAACGCAAGGCCCTGCAGAGAAAGGTTTGTTCAATAGGTGGTGCCCTACCCTGCCTAAAGGAAATTTACACCAGGCGTTGCAAGAAAAAGGCTAGGAAGGTCAATAAAGATCCAAAGCACCTGGGTATCAGCCTTTTCTCCCTGTTGAGGTCAGGTAGGAAAGTCAAAGTTCCTCAACCATAGCTCAATTTATGTTCATTTGTAGGCTATAATTATGTCAATATTATGAAATGTGTTCATGCAATTGGATGTATGTATTTTGCTATATGTGTTAAACATTGTTACATTAAATTCTCTTCACTTGTGTAACAGAAGTGCTCACTAGTGTAAAGGGAGAAGAAGGATGTGAGACATCTCCTTAGAATTGTGGGTAGTTCGCTCCATGTTTTCTCTTTATCTATTGCCACACAATCAACACATGCTCATTCATCAATGTAGGTGTGTGGGTGTGTGTGGTTCTGAAATTATATAAAATCTGAGAAAATACATGTTGTATATAACTAAATTACAAGTAACCCATCAAATACTAAATCAAATAAAAAGCATTCAATACATCTGTTTCAATAACTTGGATTGGAGCTAACAGTTATGAAAGACACAGACCAGGTCTGGGGGACATGTCCAGCCCCATGCAGGACACTCTGACAGGACTGAGCAGAGAGAGACACAGGTCCTT
Source organism: Percina caprodes (assembly GCA_013375575.1). Lineage (NCBI taxonomy): Eukaryota > Metazoa > Chordata > Actinopteri > Perciformes > Percidae > Percina > Percina caprodes. Next base: position 223,347 of record JABXJD010000418.1, on the reverse strand, counting down.
CCTCCCTTCTGCTGTCAGACTTTCCATTCACTCAAATGCAATATTAATGTTTTCTTAAACTGTGCAATAGCAATATTTCCTCTGTGCAATACTGCGTATTCAACCTTTTAGTCTGTTTACTTAGCCTATATGTTTTGTTTTTTTCTTCATGCTGCTCTATTGTTAACATATTTATTATTTATTATCTTGTTTTGTTTTTGAACTGATGACTCTTATTGAACCCCCCGCTGATATTACAAATTCCCTCACTGAACTCACTCAAATTCAGTATACATTTAAATACACGCATGCTGCCATCTACTGGTGAGAGGGTGAACACTAAATACTTTATGTAGTATGCACACACAATCATTACTTACTTATATATATATATATATATATATATATATATATATATATATATATATATATATATATATATTTCGAACTGTATTGTACACATGTACTCAGCAAACGTCTGTGTACATGGATAAAAGCACAATATTAAACCGTAGTCCTACGTAGCCTACTACTACTACTGTTACTTAAATGGTATCTATCTATCTATCTATCTATCTATCTATCTATCTATCTATCTATCTATCTATCTATCTATCTATCTATCTAAATAAACTGGTGAAACACAGAAAATCATAATTAATCACAGATTGAAACTCATATTCAGCTGGTGTTGCTAATTAGTTGTACTGATCACTTGTTCAATCACTTTTATTCAATAACAATCACAAAAACAGAAACATGTTTTGCATTTTGGCTTATTTGTACCAGGCTGCAGACATGTTAATGTATCTAAGTCACACAAAGAACACTACGTATCCCGGTGTGGCCTGGTATATAAAACGTGCTCACCTTTTTGGCTTTTAAAATCAGTCCCAACCAAATATTTCTATATAACTCACCCTACACAAGATAAGGTATTTTGGTATGATTTTTATTTTTTATTTTTTTTACTTGATCAAGTGCCCTGTATCCTAATAAATGTCTGGGATTGACAAACCAACCCGTTTTAAAATCGCTTGAGAAATGATTATTTGAATTGTGGATAGACATTCTGCTTCAATCGACATACGGGACATTAGGAGAATAAACTAAAAATAGATTTACAAAATAGGTTTTACAGTATAGGAGGCACACCTACTCCGTCCAAATATGGTGGCCGCGTACACGTATCGCTCCAACGAACAGCAGCGGCCAATGCGGTATCCACATCCGACCCCGCTCCCGCGGACTGCTCTGTGTTACGAAACCAGCATTCCTGTCCAGTACTGCGCCATCGTCAGTGACGTTAGCCCGGTGGTTAGAAGCTAGCCCACTGCTCAGGGCATTAGTAACCCTGAATCGCTCGTGCTCAAAAAGGACGATCTAAAGTAACATATTTGACCGATTTTACCGAAAGCAAGACATTTTACTCGTAAAGGTCGCGGTGAGTATTTTGTTCCCAGACATTTTTCATTTTTCCTTCCTTTTTCTTTTCTTTTTTTGGATTTTTTTTTTTTTTCGACGATGCTTTTTCTATTTTGCGAGTGGACAGAACATAATGTGCTAAGCTAGCTAGCTAACTCTCGGAGATGCTCTTCAGCCCTCAGAAACCCGAACCCTGCTGTTCGTGGCTTCTAGAAACACGACGCTTCGGATGTATCTTAGCTGCAGCTTCGTCCATTTTTTTTGCAAGTTTGTGTATAGCTTTGTTTTTCTAGCGTTTATTGTGAAGACTCTTCCTTCATGGGACTGATTTTGTTTTTTGGCATGCATCTCTGCCAGCCCCACAGCTAAGTTAGCGCTAGCTAACAACGTCAGATGCTCCCTTGGTTTTGTAGTTGCAGCTTCACCCTGATCCATGGTTGATTACCGACTTCAGATTTATCAGAATTTTCCAGGTTTTGTTTTTTGCAAACAGAGGAACGGAGCTATTTGCTGTGTATTTTTTGTGCTTTTCGATTGGTGGTTGGCTAACGTTAGCCATGCTAGCCTTTTAGCCCCCGAAGCTAGCGCAGGGCCTGTGTTTCACATTAAAACCTGGTGGGGGCGCTGTCTGTCCAGGCGGGTGTGTTGTGGATGGTTTTGGTAATTTTTGATAATCCTCAGAATTTGCATTTCTGGCTGTTTGATTTTTGTGTAGTAGATATTTCCCCGTTTTTGCCTCCCTTGATGAAGTGTTTTTTCTGATTTTTGAAGTTTTGGACTGCCTGTGGGCTCAGTTTTAACGCTGCAAATACACATTTTATTAATTAAACGTTTATTAATCTGAATGAGTATTATGGTTATTTATGTGTATCCAAATCCACGCACAGCTTCACATTCACTCCTAGGCCACAGCGCAAGCACACCCATAAGCCTCATGTATATTCATTAGAGACAGGCCAATGAATAAAACATAGTTTGGTCTACATTAAAGGTCCCATGACATGGTGCTCTTTGGATGCTTTTATATAAACCTTAGTGGTCCCCTAATGCTGTATCTAAAGTCTCTTTATATAGACCTTAGTGGTCCCCTAATACTGCATCTGAAGTCTCTTTTATATAGACCTTAGTGGTCCCTAATGCTGTATCTAAAGTCTCTTTTATATAGACCTTAGTGGTCCCCTAATACTGTATCTGAATTCTCTTTTATATAGACCTTAGTGGTCCCCTAATACTGTATTTAAAGTCTCTTTTTATATAGACTTTAGTGGTCCCTAATACTGTATTTAAAGTCTCTTTTTATATAGACCTTTAGTGGTCCCCTAATACTGTATCTGAAGTCTCTTTCCCAAAATTCAGCCTTGGAGCAGAATTACAGCCGCTAGAGCCAGTCCCACAATGAGCTTTCCTTAGTATGTGCTATTGCTGAGTCTGTAGCTTTTGAGGAGGAGAGGGGGGGGCTTGACCAACTGCCACTTGGCTTGTTTGAAAGCCATGATGTCTCTCTCTTTCTCATGGGTGGGCCAAATTCTCTGGGCGGGCAAAGTAGAGAAAGGGGATGTAACCTTAACCCCTTACTACCTCATAGGGGGCAAGATTTTAGATCGGCCCGTCTGAGCTTTCATTTTTTTAAAGGCAGAGCAGGATACCCAGGGCTCGGTTTACACCTATCATCATTTCTAGCCACTGGGGGGCCAGAGGCAGACTGGGGGAACGCATATAAATGTTAAAATTTCATGCCATGGGACCTTTTAAGTGGAAAATATTAATTCAAAAAACATGGTGGTCCTATAAGATCTTGCCTTAAGTTATTCTACAACCCATCATCTATCACATTACTCGGTGCTAATACTGAAATCTCTATTATCCCTGAAAGTCTGTCTAAATATATTCTTTGTTGACTCAAGTATTTTTTATTGTGTTAATAGTAACTACTTCATGCATTAGAAGTTTATTATAGTTAAACTGATATTCCTTCTCATTTGAGTAACATAAATGGGGAAAACCGATGTTTAGACTATAAATTGTCAAAACTACTATATATATAAATAAAATGTATGTGTTATTAGGTTGTTTATCTGTCAAGCCAACAGTTGACTATTGTCATTTGCCATAAGTTGTCGGTTTAAAATTTAATAGACAACATTAAGGTTTTAAAGGTATATTTATGGCAAGTTGATCCTCTTCTGACATCACTCTGTAAAAGGGCTTCCCCTCCACTGCTTATATACTACAAACTCCTTTCTACAACTGGTGTAATAAGGGCTGAACAAACCGCATATGTGGAGCAAATGGGGCTTACCCAATCCACTCTTCTGTACAGTTAATATGAATGTAATAGGCTTTGTCAGGTTTAGATTTGTTTCTGTAAAACTTGGATGTGTAATGTGTGTGATGTGTACTTCTCTCAGCTTGTGTTTTATTAGCATTAGATATCACACTCAAACATGCCTTTGGTTCAGGTTGTAGTCCTGAAGTGGCTGGTGGTAATGGGATTTTCTGGAGTCACTTGGTGTATTTTTTTATTTATTTTTTTAGAGGTGTATTACTGTGTTTGCCTCATCACTAAACTGCTGTACACGCTCCAACCAGGTAAGACTTGGTGCAAGATAACACTGCTGAGCTTGACTGAGGTGTGTTTTCTGTCACCTCAGTATAATTCGCGAAGGGCGAAGGTCGAGACACCAGCCCAAACTGAGCCCAGCCCACAGTGTCAAACATCAGACAGACGACAGCCCTGCACACAGACGCTATGGAGTGAGTGATGAATGTCCAACCCCCTTTCAGCCAGGGGCGGAGGGTTTCTGTTGATGCCACTGCTGTTTTTATGTTTGCTCACTCCCCGTCTCCAAATTCACACAAGGCTCTGGGCTTCACTGAGTACTCACATACTCTCTTGTCTATTAGAATAATGGTAAGCGACCCTGTTTATTGGATAATGAGTACAGGAAGAGAACATATTGTGAAGCCTGGGTGACCCCGATGAATATAAATACATCTGGTTTTGTTGGTACTGTTCACACTGGGATACACACATCCTTTGGTTCAGTGTAAAATACAGTTTAATGATAAAAACAGAGCATGATATCAGATTATCAAAATATCTTGGTGTAGCCTAAATGGTGTCCCCTACTGGTCTTCAACTGTGCATTACAGCGAATTGATAGTTTTGGGAACATATGTAACTTCCTGTTGAGTGAAACCAACAGTAATTGTTTCTGCCTGCTTCACCATCATATTTACCCGACAAATCCCCAGAAACAAAATCCCTCACCTGCAATTTAATACTTAATCTATAAAAGCTAGAGATGGTCTGATACACTTTTTTAAAATTTTTTTTATTTGCTTCTCAATACCGATTTCTAATACCTGAACTTGCGTATCAGCCGATACCGAGTACTGAAGCAATACCAGTGTGTTATATATATTTTAACTACTATGTATACTACTATTCCTGTATGGATGTGATATGATTTCTATCTTTGTTGTTGGTCTGGCTCAGGTTAAACTCTCAAACAATGAATGCCAAAGAACTTTCTTTTATCATCCAGTTTGGCAGACAGTTATGATGGAAAAAGAACATAAACTACTTTAACGTAGATTTTCTTTAGGGCTTTGTTACGTGCTATCAGATCAGTGAATGAACTCTAGTACTTCCGATACCAGCGTTTCAGGCAGTATCAGAGGCGATACCAATACCGGGACTGGAACATCTCTAATGAAAGCACCAGCAGACCTACCCAAAATTTCAGTAAATTAATACTGTATCACCCACCTAAACTATAAAAAAGTAGACCTACCTTGCAGCTTTGGAAAATTAGACTTCCCAGCACGTCATTGGAAATATAATTTTGGCAAGCCCCAAGTCTTGTTAGAAGCTCTGTAATATACCTGTCCCACAGTAGGGGTGGGAATTACCAGAGGCCCCGCAATACAATATCACCATACTTATGTCATGATGCAACGTCATTGTGAATTTAATGGTAATTTGATATTCTGCGATGTATTGCAGTTTTATTAGCTTTTGTACAACTTCAAATTATGTCCCCCCAAAAGAAAACATTAGTTTTATCTAAAATGATCAATTTCTCACTGGAAAAAAAAAAATGAACAGCACCGTCTAGTAAACTAAAAAAGAAGTTAAATTCTCACGTGCAATTTTATATAATCAAAGATCAATACTTGGCATCTGTGTATCAATACAGTATCGGCATACTATGCCGCATTGACCCCCCACACCCCTATTGCTCAGGCAGAGGTTTAGGATGGTTACCTTTTAGTTAAACTAAGAGTCTTACTGTCATCGTAAAGATAAATATTCATTACATGCACACGTGGGCATTTATAGCTGTCTTGGCTGGAGAATGTCCTTTAAGTTTCTCCATCCTTGTAAGCTGTGGAAAATACTGGTGGGGGTTATTTGTGTTAAAGTTATAATATAGGGGATTTAGCAATTAGGTCATCTCTACAGAGCACATGACTAACTGGTTCTGATACGCCCGTATTATTGAGTCTTTGCAATGAACCGTACATCACATCAACGCTCACTTAAAAGTCCTTGAATATAATGTCAAGTTGCACGAGTTATTCAATGCATTTGAATCAGCGTTTAACCACCTCTACAGATGAATAAGTATATCCAGTAGTGAAACTACTAATTTTACAGGTTTAAATATAATACTGTGTGGTATGAAAAAAACACTATTGTAGTCACTTAATGACAGCAGAACTGCTGATACAGGAAATGTGCTGCTGTGTAAAAAAAAAAACTCTCTTAAAGGGTAGGCGTTTAGTTTTTGGTAAATGCAGCAATGCGGATTTTCTTTTAATGGCTAAAATTCATAATTAAGTGAGAGTGACATTTTGGTGCCAGTACCATGAACCCAAAAACTGTCTGCTCAGCATGTGTTATAGCGAGTTTGTTCCAGGCTTTAAATGCGGATGCTTATTATGCTGGTTGGTTTGTGTGAGTATATGATGCCAACTTAGAAATTAATTTCCCATGATTCTGGCTTATTTTCAGACTGTGAGGTAACGGGTGGCCATTGAATTAGAAGGGAATGAGCAAGTAGTAATTTCAAAGTCTTACATTTAGGACAGGTTTGTACACGTCTCCTGTTGATATTAAAGGCTCAATCTGTAATGTCCCGCGGTTTCCTCCTTTTGCCATTAGCACTTGTCTGTTTTGATGTAATTGTTTTTAATTTCCCAGGAAGGCCTGCTGAACATGTTACATGTTGTATGCGTGACAGTTCCTCATCTTGCCACTAACTGTGGGACTTGTCTGTCTATGTGTATCTTCCTGCTCAGTCGTTCACCCACCACAGCCAGCCTGATGGCCGCCAGCAACGTCACCAACAAGACGGACCCGCGCTCCCTCAACTCCCGGGTCTTCATCGGCAACCTCAATACCCTGCTGGTCACCAAGGGCGACGTCGAGGCCATCTTCTCCAAATACGGCAAGATCGTGGGCTGCTCCATCCACAAAGGCTACGCCTTCGTCCAGTTCGCCAATGAGAGGAACGCCCGATCCGCCGTCGACGGAGAGGACGGGAGGATGATTGTCGGACAAGTGCTTGGTAAGGATTTAGGGACACTTCAAGATTTTTTTTCCATGACTAAACTTACTTGTATCGACGTTTCAATTCCCGGTATTGCTCAGGTGCCGCCGGAAATTCTGCCGTATGTCCCTCATTTTTGGCCGGATTGTCCGTCACCTTCCTCTTCCTTTGTGTTGCCGTTCTAAAGTCCAGTGGATTTCTAAGGACTATGGTTAACTGCTCCTTAGAGCTCTACAGGGTAAATCCAGACAGCTAGCGAGACTATCTGTCCAATCAGTTTTCTCTCGCACGACTAACCCCCAAATTCCACCAGATGCGTAACGGCTGCGGATCGGCTCCGCCGTCAACACCCTCCAAGTCCAGATCTGTTGCGGAACGGCTGCGGCCATGACTGACAGCTGAAGTCACAAGGACCCACGAGATCTCGCAAGTTCATGTAGAATAGGACCACAAAACCACCAACAGTTTGTTTCCATCCAGAGGAGTAGACTGGAAACAACTCTGTGCTGTGTTTTCAAGGTGTAGTGCAGGGAAATATGATCTGCCGTGAGCACCCTCTATTTTATTATGAAAATTTACCGGATGTTTTATTTGTTTCTGTGGTCAATTTCCTGTTCCGCACTATCTGCCGTGTGCTGAATTGCCGCGGAGCTCTCCGGCATCCGGAAAAAATAGCTCTGCGTATCTGCTCCGGATCGTCTGAGCTGGGACGGAGTTGGGACGCAGCCATTCCGCAGTCTGTGGAACTACACACATTGACTTTAATGAAAACCAAATTACTCACACGCCATTCCGCATCCTGTAGAATTTGGGGGTAAAACAACTTTTTAAACTGTTCCACCAAAACAAGTTCCTTCCTGAGGCTATTTTGCACCGGCCCAGTTTCTCCATCCAGGGCCTAGCACCGCCCAAGATGATTGTGATAGGTTTAAAGAAATGCCAATAAACCAGAGCACGTTTTACTCCCAGAATGCTGAGCGGACTCTCCAGACCCTCCTCTGCAGCTCTGTGTCACACAGTGCAGACGGGTTGTAATTGGGTTGAACTATGTGTCTAAACAGATTTTTACCACAAAAAAAATGGCATCTACTCCACCAGTCGTGAGAATATGCAAATATTTCCACAAGCTCAACTTCTGGACACAAGACGTCCCCTACAGTACTTCACGGAAAAATGTATTTAGTGTGTTGGAGATTTAGTCCGTATCCCACGTGTGGAAGTTGAATACTGAATTATTATTGGCCTCCAAACTAGTTGTAATGTCACAAAATCAACACATTCACGTCCTCGGCTCAGATTTAAGACATTTAGTGTAAATCGCCGCGCAGTGAAGCTCAAGAGAAATGATAAGCAAACCACATTTTGGAGTCGAGGCAGGCTTTTGAGTGTACAAATATTCTACGCTTAGGTTGGACAAACATCTGGCAAAGAGTCTGAGATGCCGGCTCTTCTGAGAACAAGATGTTGCAGTGCTGGTGAAACTCCAAAACGCGTTGTTAATTTTTTCCCAACAGGTTGGCTTTGGGTCATAGTTAGTTTCTTTCGATGATCATCATCACTCCGTCATTGAGCTGGGATCTGTTTTTTTTTGTCTTTCTTCTCCTTTAGACATCAACCTGGCCGGGGAACCCAAACCACACAGGTCAAAAACAGGCAAACGCTCGGCTGGAGACATGTACAGGTCAGTCCCTACGCTACAGCTGGGACACTGGCCACACATGAAGGTCCCAAAGTGTCCCAAAGAAGACTCTAAAAGCTCAGCTGACTTGAATTAATGCTATCTCTTTCTCCATATTTCCTCACGTGGCCTCTTCTTTTTCGCCCTGAACAGCAGTTCCTCATTTGAACTCGACTATGACTTTCAGAGAGATTATTATGACCGGTGAGTAGGAGGCTTTCTTTTTGTCTCTCAGTTTGAAAGAAACAGATGTGCATACAAATAAGTGTTGAAAGTAACCTGTAATGCTACTTGCTCTTACTTAGTCTGTAATAGGTGTCACGTTTATCAGATACCGTTTTGGCCTTTTAGTGTTAATGAATCTGTTCATTCCCACCACAGACTACCAAAGTCTAGACCAGACTCTGTTCATTTAAATAAAAAATAACTTTTATATATCGTTCTGTTTTTGATTTAATATTTTCTTTGAACTTCACTTTATTCAAGGAAGCACGTACAGGTTGTACGTGAAATACAGGACATACAGGCACATGGGAATATAAAAACAAGTACTTGGTTGTGTGTTTGATACCAGAATGTACTCGTACCCGTCCCGCGTGCCGGCTCCCCCTCCCCCCCCCTTGTCCCGGGCCGTGATCCCGTCCAAGCGGCCGCGTGTCAGCCTGAGCGGAGGAAGCAGCCGGCGAACCAAGAGCAGCTTCACCTCTTCCTCCAAGAGGACTTCCTCCTCCAGAACCAGTAAGATCATCCAGAGCTTACTTACACACACAATGAAGTTTTGATAATAAATGGTTATTTGTAATCATAATTAAACTCAACTCGGGCGTTAGCTGGTTTCAGTTCCTAGAATGTGGAAGTACTTCCTGCTTCTCTGGATTTTTTTTTTTATGTCTCTGCTAATCAGTCGGCTCTTGTTTAAAATATTATTCAGAAAAAATATGCTGCAATTATCAATTTAGACAATCAAATTAATGTTTAGTTGGTTAGCAAGATATTCTCTGGTTCTACAGCATCTCAGTGTGAAGATTTGTGAGGACTCCTTGGTTATATCACTGTGTTGAAGATCTTTGGTTGGACAAAACATGCATTTTGAAAACTTAAAAGATGATGAATCACAATAGATCAGATCATAATGAACATTAGTTGTCATCGTAGTTTGATTTATTGGTCATAGCCCTTTGCACAAGCACTCGGGAATGGAGACGATTTATTTTCACTGTTTTCAAGCACTTTGTCTCCATCATACTTGGCTTAAGTTGCTCGTCCAGAGGTCTTGCTAACACTTGTTCTTCCTGCGTTTTCTCTGCAGTGAAAGTGGACGAGTTGCAGGCCGTCAAGCGGGAGTTGACCCAAATCAAAAGCAAAGTGGACGACCTGCTGGACAGCCTGGAGCGCATGGAGAAGGACCACAGCAAGAAGTCAGGTAGGCGGGACACGGTGTCTGACTACTCCTATTGATATATTTTTGCAAAACAAATGCACAACCTTAGATTTCTCTGACTCTGAATTCTGGATTTCCGGCAGAAGCTAAGAGTCTAAAAACGGAGCCAGGCGAGGTGACTTCACCTCCGCACCCAAGCAACAAGGATGACGGGTCGAAGAGAGAGAGGGAGAGCCAGGTGATCAACGACTCGGAGGACGACGAAGAGGACGAGGGAGACCTGCTGGAGGAGGAGGAAGAGGTGCCCTTGCCATTGTGTTGATCAATGCTTCATTTCATCCAACAGTGTTTCATGATTATGAAATGACAAAACAAGTCATTTTAATGTGTCTCCTCTGCTTGTCATAGGCATTTTTTATATGCAGTATAAAATTTATTGATTAGGTCAGCTGTAGACACCAGTAGTAGCTTACCAGTATATTTGTGTAACCCTAAAAGTAATCTCTTCTCAAACATTTCTTTAACCTGAGCATATTCCTGCCATGTTGTGCCTGTGATATTGGAGTACACATTAAAATCTGTTAATTTATCTCAAGTTTACTCTCAGGCTCTCGCTATGCCCCACTGCTGCCATTACACGGCCTTGGCGTTTCTCACACTTCTTCACTAAATCATCTGTCGCTCATTCCACCCGCAGATGAAGAGTCAAGAGAGGGAGGACGATATGGACGATGAGGAGGAGGAAGGCGAACACGTGGAAGGTGACGACGATGGCGACAGTGTCAACGGCGAAGAGGTCTTGTAGGCTTGGACTGCACCGGCCACGCATGCATTGTACGCACAGCTTCCATTAGGAACTCGGACTCCTGTTTTAACTCATGTTGTAGATACATAAACACACACACACACACACACACACACACGCATGGTGCACACACACACACACACACACACACACACACACACACACTGATGTCCCTAAAGCCCATTTGTGTTTGTTATTTTGACCTGTTGTCCAGTGTTGCTGTACCAGGAATAACTAGCTGTAGGTTTGGGTTTGTACTGCGTCGTTACTCATCTTCACAAGGACACGGAAACATGGACGGTTATTGTTCTCAGAGACAACAGCTCGGCGGACATGTCTTAACGCGAGGACGGACACCCAGCTACGAAAAACCATTTTTAGGTTCATTGTGTTTGTGTTTCCTCTCATCTGTGAGTTTGTTCGACTTTGTGTTATGTTCATGTCCGTTTTTTTTTATACTATTCAGTTTAACTGTAAAGAAATAAATTGCAATAAAATATTAAAATGGAAAGTGCTTTTCTGTATTTTTGGGCTCTAGCCCCCTCACGTTACAATAAAAAGGAATAAAGTGTAGTTAAAAAGTTTTTGTTCCAACAAAAGGAGCACTTCCTTCTGCATTAGAATTTAACAAGAAAACCAGTGTTTATTATTATCTTTTATAGCCCTGCCATGTGTTCCGTGTTATGCGAACCCTATAATCTACAGATCTCATAATGTGCTAATACCACAGTGGCCAGCTGACCAATACTTTGCTTTGCCAGACCTTCCTCTACGGTGCTGTGGAGGAGGGTTTGGCTATTCCGCCCAGCATTCTGCGATGGGAGAGAAACGTGCTCTGGTTTATCGGCATTTCTTTAACCAATCACAATCATCATGGGCGGTGCTAAGTGCCTTACAGAGCCCCAGTGCCGCTGCAAAATAGCCTTGATGATTGAATAGCCTTGTTTTGGTGGAATGTGTACATTCAAAAGTAGTTTTAGTCGTGCAACAGAAAACTCTGATTGGACAGATAGTCCAGCTAGCTGTCTGGATTTACCCTGCAGAGATCTGAAGAGCAGGCAACCATAGTCCTCAGAAATCCACCAGAGTTCAGACGCCAACACAAAGAAAGCAGAAGGTGTGGGACATCAGGTGGAATTTCTGGTGGCCCCTGAAAAATCCGACATAAAATGTTACCAAGCACCTAGGGCTAGTAAAATGTTATTGTGGGAGGAAAGAGGTGAAAGGTAAGCTCACAACCTGTCTGACATCCGTTGTTTACAGACAGTCTACGGGAGATATGCATGCATGTAAGGTTTTCCTCTGAAATCAGCTGATTATAGATATCGTTTAAAGATCGTATGGTAATGCTTTCATATTCTGCGAAACAAGCTTCCAAATAAGTCCCAATGAGATCCGTCTCATGTAGGAGAAATCTAAATGTCTAAGTTTTGGACAATCAGTTTTGTAGATGAGGTAGGTTTTAATTGAGATAAAAACATAATTGTTTGCAGCCATAGACAGTATACAAAGCTAGATTGCAACTTTAAAGTAATGGTTGGTTATGTGTGTTATGACAAAGTGTAATTCACCATGTGGAGAAAAAGCTGTCTGTTTCCATCAACATATTTTTATGTGCACTTTGAAGTATCTCATTAGAAAATGTTGATGGAAATGGCTAAATTTGAAAAAACATACTCAAATTCGCAGTAATGTAACGCTCACTTGAGGTGGCTTTTGCCTTTTTCGAAAGAGTATGGGAGATGGAAACAGCTATGGCAAATAAGTTGTGACGTAGCGAACATGTAACTCACATGGCTATTGGATGGGGGAGGAATTGGGACATGGGTCCCATCCAGTGCCAACTTGTACAATGCTACCTCTCTCCATTTAGCCAAATAACTTATCTTCTAAACTCTTTGATTTAGAAAGCCGGTTTGCAATCTCCAATCATGCGTAACGTGAACTTGTGACAAAACTACGCTTTGTCTCGTTTATTTGCTCTAATTCGTATTTTCCTTCTTTTTTTGCAACATTTTAAAAGATTTTTATTTATTTTTTTAAATTCACTTGACAATTAGATGGAAACATGACGCTACAAACAAGGAAACCATAGTTTCAACTTTATTATTTTAGAACAGGTTGAGCTTTTCTGCTGTCCATTCAACAGATATTTCACAGTCAAAGATCATTTCAAATGTCAATATTAAAACATAAGAAACACACTGTTGGGTTGGGTTTCCCGTGCAGGATGCTGGCTGTTTGTCTGTAAACTGCCAAGATGTTATGTACACAGCTAAAACTCATCAGACCAAAGTGTACAGTAAATATGCAAAAAAAACAACAACTGCTTGTTATACCAGATTTCAGTTTTCTGAAGAAAAGTTTACCCAAGTGCCAAGTGGAATTACAAAAGATGTTTTCTATAGTTCTATGCAGAAATATTAAGCAAAAAGCCACAAAAAACATGAGGAAGATTTGGCAAATGCCACATTAACAGCTGGAGTTTCAGCTCAAGTACATCTCAGGTAGAAAGTTTGTGCAAAAGATATTTTATAAGTTTTATACGTTTTTAAATAAGTTCCATTAATGCTTGATACTGGACACTTCTCGACTCCTCTGCCTTCATTGTATCGAACTGGAACTCAATATTCCTTTCAGGCTCTCGTAGCCATGACGTATAGTGTGAGGACACTCAGCAGGAGCAGCATGGCTGGCAGGGGAAGAGACAAAAGAGTGTTTATCACAAATGCTGGGTAATTAAAGCTCTTCCTCTTCTGTTTTTTCATTAATTACGTGGCGGATCAGCACAGTGACCAAATTCAGTTTCTCTTTTTGGTATCCGGCATTCCACATCGGCCGACGTTTTGAGTTATCTATCGTGGTTTATACCTCCACCTTAACGCCGCCTTCACACTGGCACTTAAAATAAGCTCCATAATATGCAATGCGCCTCCAGTGGATGTTGTACTGCACCGTTGAAAGCGTCAAAAGCGAGTAGAAACAAAATGGCGGAGAGACTAGAATGCCTCATTCTGTCATTCCTCTCATCTGAGGGCTAAAGACATACAAACAGAAAGGCTGCTGCGTGGAGAAAAGTTGCCCATGACGTTGATGTGTCAGGTCGGTTAAATGTGATTTAGTGGCATCGGACCATTTTTTAAATTGTGGGCCGGTCAGATTTTTTTTTTTTAAATACACAAATAAATTGTCTTCACAGGCTGACAGCACATAGGACGTCTTTTTTATCGCTTGCACTTATTTCACTATGGTTATGATCAGTGATGGGAAAAACGGCGTTATAAATTCAATTTAGCGTTGCTATAATTGAAGCTGTTTTTTTCATCAGACCAACAAGATCTCAGAGCCGAGAAGCAAAAACTTCTTTTCTTCCTTGGTTAGTGGGCCGTGCCCAAGACAAGACAACAATTGGCTGAGGTTGAGTAAAATTTCATGGTAAGCCAATCAGAGGTAGAGTTGGGCGGGTGTTTGAAAGCACGCATAGTCGGACACAACAAACAACACAACAAGCAAGTCAGTGAACGAGAGACAGGTATTGCATTATCAAATCAAGGAGGGGGAGTAACGCATTAGTTACTTTCTGAAGTAATTAGTTTACTTTACTTTTTACAAGTAACTTGCCCAACACTGGTTAATAATTATATTAATAAGAATAATATTAATATTAATAATAAATATTAAGCATTTGGCCGTAAGTTACCATTAGCCCTGTTTATGCTAATTAAATAACTGGACTTTGGGGTCAAGTGTTGTCATATCCGGCCCATGTCCCAGATGTGAAAGCCTGCGGTCTGCGAATCTCCATAAGAAATGACATGCTGCCTTTGGATGCTTTTATATAGACCTTAGTGGTCCCCTAATACTGTATCTGAAGTCTCTTTTATATAGACCTTAGTGGTCTTCTAATACTGTATCTGAAGTCTCTTTTATATAGACCTTAGTGGTCCCCTAATACTGTATCTGAAGTCTCTTTTATATAGACCTTAGTGGTCCCCTAATACTGTATCTGAAGTCTCTTTTATATAGACCTTAGTGGTCCCCTAATACTGTATCTGAAGTCTCTTTTATATAGACCTTAGTGGTCTTCTAATACTGTATCTGAAGTCTCTTTTATATAGACCTTAGTGGTCCCCTAATACCGTATCTGAAGTCTCTTTTATATAGACCTTAGTGGTCCCCTAATACCGTATCTGAAGTCTCTTTTTATAGACCTTACTGGTCCCCTAATACCGTATCTGAAGTCTCTTTTATATAGACCTTAGTGGTCCCCTAATACTGTATCTGAAGTCTCTTTTATATAGACCTTAGTGGTCCCCTAATACCGTATCTGAAGTCTCTTTTATATAGACCTTAGTGGTCCCCTAATAATGTATCTGAAGTCTCTTTTATATAGACCTTAGTGGTCCCCTAATACCGTATCTGAAGTCTCTTTTATATAGACCTTAGTGGTCCCCTAATACTGTATCTGAAGTCTCTTTTATATAGACCTTAGTGGTCCCCTAATACCGTATCTGAAGTCTCTTTTATATAGACCTTAGTGGTCCCCTAATACTGTATCTGAAGTCTCTTTTATATAGACCTTAGTGGTCCCCTAATAATGTATCTGAAGTCTCTTTCTCGAAATTCAGCCTTGGTGCAGAATTAGGCTGAATCTCATGTCTCGGTCTTGTTTTACGCGTTCAAGTGAGTAAGGGCTATCCCAAAACTCCTTTTGATCAAGGGGTAGGGCTAAGGGGAAGGGCTACATACCCCTTAAAACAAACAACAAGCAAAATCCCGAGCTTACTTGAAAATGAGGGGTACCCAGAATACACCGTGTGACTGGCAACAGTGGCTGCCAGATCGACCAGATGTAAGTATTTTCAGCTTAAATACTTGATTTAAAAATCAACATTAACGTTACATTGCTGATTTGCACAACAGTCCCACATTTCTCTGTCTCATGTCTCCAGTTTTAACCGTTAGCAGAGAATTTCATTTGATATCAGTGCACAACACTACTAGCTTTGGAGACATTGATACGTGCTTTAAATATGCCGTCCTGTATCACACAGGAGGCAGGAGGACACAGCAGCTGGTCCACTTTCGGGCTGAAAACCAGCAGAAGTTTCTTAAATCATGTGTTCATGTTGTAGCCATTCATTATTGTATTGCTACTGTATTATTGTAATCATTTGTAATTAATTCTTGTTCTTGCACCTGTACATTGTTGTTGGTTATGATACGGGTCACTAATAAAAGAAATGGGGTTGAGGGAAAGGTTACTGGCCAACAGGCATCAGACTGTGGTCTGGAATTTCAGAATAGCTGTAGTTTATTTGTTTGTGGTCTTATGTGTCTTTTTTGAGTTTATACATTTGAGTGCCTTTTTAATATTTGTGTGACATGTAAGTTATGGTTTTAATAGTTGATAATAGTTCTGTAATAAAATATATTTTTATGTTATGTTGTTTGTTATGTTTAATTTTTTGGGCAATAAAGATCATTTTTGTTAACAAAGAAAGTTTTTCTGAACATCAGTGACATTCAAAACGATGCTAACTAAAACAGATCCCGCACACCATGCAGTGTGTATACAAATATGTATTGCAAACAGACCTAAGTACTACACAGTTAAGAACATCACCACCACAAAAGTGAATGTAAAAGAACTATAAAATATATAAATGCACTGTTGTCAAAACCCACGCAATCAACATAGACACACTTGCAAACAGCATTTTGGAAGTTTGTGATCAATACTGTATGGTGACGCCCCTTATGACCTTATGACCTGAAATTATTTCTGAAAAGAATTCTCTCAAAATACTTTTTTAAACTCTTCAATATATGTTTTTTGCTATCAGTGTGAAAACATTTTCTCTGAAAAAAAAAAAGTGTTTCTCTCAAAACGTTTTTCTTCTCGCTCTCAAAACCAAGTCTTTACTCTCGAGGATTTTGCTCTCGCTGTGCGGGGCCACGTTCCTATTGGCCATTCGGGTGAGCACCATCTTGTCTTGGGAGTCCATCTGAATCATTACACCATTGTCACCGGCATAGATGCACTGCCTTAGTTCCCCTTCGAGGGGAACTCGAACTGCGTCGGTTACGACACTATAGGCGTTCCCATAGTGTCGTAACCGACGCAGTGTCTCGTTCGCCTATCTCGGGGAACAAGGGTTACATACGTAACCCGAGACGTTCCCCTTCGAGGGGAACTCGAACTGCGTCGGTTACGACACTATGGGAACGCCTATAGTGTCGTAACCGACGCAGTGTCTCGTTCCCCTATCTCGGGGAACAAGGGTTACATACGTAACCCGAGACGTTATGAGCAGAAGCTAGCGTTAGCTAACTAGCAGCCAGCCCACTTCTAAATAAATACCTTTTAATTATCTTAACACTTTTGTTACTGTCAAACTGAAACACTGGCGGTGAGCTCCAGGTCCTGCAGCCGCAGACGGACCCCCATCAGTCGGGATCGGCCAGCGTGGAAACATTGCTAGAAAGCTTCGCTGCCGACCTCGACCTGATCTGATCGGAGCTCCAGCGGGACACGGAGAGCTCCAGACCCGGTAGCAGATCATTTATTTTCTCGCGTGTAATGAAGAAACAAATCTAGCTCCGTAAATCTTAAAATGTCAAAATTCAAAAGATAAAATTTCAAACTGAAAATTATGAAGTGCAAAGGCTAAAATAAAATTATTATTTTTTTCTCTTTGAGATTTTAATTTAAGCTTTTCCATTTCACATTTTGAGTTTCATATTTGATGTTTCTCTTCTCTCCATTGCGATTTTCAATCAATAAAAGATTTTAAGCTTAGAAGATAAGATTTAAGTTTAAGCATTTATATTTAATGCTTTTACATTGGACCTTTTACATTTCAACTTTGCTTTTTCAGTTTCCTTTTTCTTTTTTAAATTCATCTATGGCATGATTTTTCCTAGTAGTGTAGTAAAATAATAATATTTTTAATTTGATCTCGCTTTGTTTTCTCATTGGACTTTCAATTTGAATTATGAATAAATACATCCTCCATAGGGATTGCCCTCAAATGTGTTAAATTAGCAAATCTGTAACAGCAGTGTTTACCATGAGGCTGGACAGCTCCAATGCTGCTGGCCACTGTTGGTTTGACCGTTGTGTTGACCATTGTTGTGTTGACCATTGTTGTGTTGGCCATTGTTGTGTTGGCCACTGTTGGTTTGACCGTTGTGTTGACCATTGTTGTGTTGGCCATTGTTGTGTTGGCCACTGTTGGTTTGACCGTTGTGTTGACCATTGTTGTGTTGGCCATCGTTGTGTTGACCACTGGTGGTGCTGTGGGGGGGACGTTGCTGGCTGGGTTGGTGAGGTTCAGAAGGCCGCTGTTCAGGGAGATGTTGAAGGGGCTGAGAGAATCTGAATGATTACATGAGGGGGACAGAGCAGTGGGAGGTTAGACATGTCCTTATCGACAGCTGTGTGGGTGAGTAACATCAGCTCACAAAAAAAAAAAAACATTTACAGTTGAAATGTAATGTCTCAGTGCCAGTTTGAAAGAGGAAACAAAGTTGCTAAGCTTAAAACTCTGTGACTTATTTTATATTTTGGCCAACAGGGTGAAAACAACAACTGTTGTGGCATTTTACCAGTAATTTGGTGTCACAAATGTGTATTGGCATGGAAAGACAGAATAAAAGTTATTTTTATTTGTTTATGATCAACTTGTCCTCTCTTAACACTGTTTTTGTTTGTACATTAAGTAAATACTTTTTTTGTAGCATACAATATTGCAGTGTCCTCTTACTATTAGTCCCAGTCATGAGGAGGATGGTGTTGGAGGCGGTCACGTTCGGGACGTTGAACTCACACTTGATCACATTTCCGTTTACGATGCCACGGATTTCTGTTGTTATCTTAAAAGTACGACACATAATTTGACACAAAGTAAGATATGGTAAGGGAAAAAAGGAAGAAAATACAGCAAAGTTTGGCAACGGAAATACATTAACAAAAAACAATAATTAACACTTTTTGTTGCCTAATTTGAGTTGGAAAATATGTTATGTAGGTCCGATATGGTCCAATAGTTTAAGTATTTGATCAATAGGTGCAATCATAAAACTGCAGTTATTTTTTTGGAATATTCAGAGTTCTTTTAATCAAAAAAAAAAATTGTGCATTAATCATCTTAAAGTGCTCGTAAGTGAATGTATTATATTTTCTGTCCATCCATTCTTCCATAAAAAATAAAGTTTTCTTATGCCAACATCCCTCTATATGACAGTAAATTTGAGGTCTCACCCTATCAGCTGGAGTGAGAACACCGTTGGTGTTGTTCTGATCCATCGTCTGGAAGAAGAAGCTCCCATTGTTGGAGCTGTTTTGAGCACAGATGAAAAGCATGGTGGTACCCTGATGAAGGAAATAGGGGTCAGGATGAAATGACTCTCTAGAAGTGAAGACAATGACACATTCCAACAGTGATTCAGTGTTGTGGTTAAGGTTGGCAATAACCAAATGAAGTTATGAAATAGTCCAGAGTTAGATCCCCGCTTGTCTTGTTTTACCTGTGTGTTCACCTGGGTCCTTTTTTATTTATTTTGTCTGCTTACTTGTTTGCATTCTTACATGTCTTTGTGAGGTTATGTCAAGGTCACATACATTGGAAAGTCATTGCACAATATGTATGGGCTGAAATATGTGCCAACCCTAACTGACTTTGAATCATTAATATTTGAATTTGAATTGCTAAACTTGAATAATTGCATTGAAAAACTGAATTTGAATCACATAATTTTAAAATAGCATTGTTTAATTTGAATCATTGCATTAAAAAACGGAATCTGAATAGTACATTTTGAAATTGAATTTATTCGGTTGGAACTGAAATCCAATAAAATGTGATCATCAATGAAAATTCAACTCTCTATATAGCTTCACATTCAGTTCTCGCAATTCAAATTCAGTTCACAAAATTAAATTTCAAGTTACTGTGAGTTACTTCAATGAACTTGAAGGATGAAGGAAGAGCAATCGAGCGCAGATCAAAAGATAGACGTTTCTCAAAGTCTAGGATCCTTCTTTGGTAGGACTGGTCCTTCCACGTCAGGGTCCTTCAGAGGCTAGTCTACATTAGCTTGTAATTTACTGCATACTATACATGTAACATTAGCTCATTGTTCAGTAGCTTCTAGTTTTTAAACAAATGCAGTGCAAAATATGATGAGAAAGTACAACAAGGTAAACAATACCAGCTAATGAGCTACCACATGATATGCAGTAAATTGCATGTGGAAGGGGTTAAATAGTACTGTAGACACACAGGCTTCAACCAACATATGACAGCCACTAACACAGTGAAGGTAGGTGTTAGTGTGTTAAATGGTTGTCAGTTAAGACCATGATGAAGAAACTACACCACCACAGTTACATGGAGTTCCTTCATGTTACATTTATGCTTAAATATGCTTGTGATAAAATTCTAATGTTACCAGGACAGGTTGGATAACTACTGGACTAACCTAAAGCTTTTTCCTTCTGTCTGCAGTATGGAAGCAACATCATCATCTGCAGCTGTGTCTGATCGCTGCTTCATGTTGAACAGTATCTAGTAATGTTTGAAAAAATGTTATAATGAAGATACACATATCGTTAATGTCTTCAGAGCTTGTATACCTAACGAGCTATTATTAATAACAGGTAGCATCTGAATATAATTATTCAGTTAGAAATTTCCTGTGTCCAGGTCATAATTTGATGGAAAAATAGACATAAAAAAAACAGTTTATATTATATACACACCTAAAAACTTAAAGAAACAGACAAAGCAGTTAATTTAATGCTTTTATTGTTTTTAATGCCAATCTCTAATATAGCAAATAAACTATTCAACATCTCTCTTTGGCCTCTGTCTCCCTGCTCTCTTGTCTTTTGCCAACCAGGGCCAACTTGCTGCTGTGGTTTCCATCCTCACTCCTTAGTCCCTGTTAAAAGACCCGAAACACAAAAAAAAGATGTTTAATGTTATGAATGCAATAATGTAATGTTACGTTATACTTTTCACTTTCATACATTTTAGCGTTCATTTAACGTTGCTAGTAAAGTAAACGAGGTGCAGCTTTACCTACAATACTCAGCTACAAGTGATAAACACACCAATCTATCTCTGCTAACGTTACGCATATACAGTATCGGCCTATAAAAAGAGATGAACATGCCACCGGACATTAAACTTTACAAACACAAATAGCACAAAAGACAGCAAACAAGTTAACAGCCTAATGTTAAATGATAGATTCAGTTAACGTAATGTTAGCTTGTGATGTATCTACCTTATTATTAATGGCAATTAAAGGCATTAAAGCCTTAACACATTGACGGTGATAACAAATGTACAGCAAACACTAGAGATACTTACATTTAAATGACTTTTGTGCCATCAAGATGCCACTCCAATTCTGCTTCGTTCCACTTACGACCGTTTTTTAACAAGCCGGCAAAGCCACGCACATAGGATTGTGGGTGATTTGGGAGCGCAAAAGATACACATTTATCCGCGCTCGATTGCTCTTCCTTCATTCCTCAAGTATCCGAATGTCTGTCACAGTAACTTGAAATTGAATTTTGTGAACTGAATGTGAATTGTAAGAACTGAATGTGAAGATATATAGAGAGTTGTATTTTCATTGATGATCCTATTTTATTGGATTTCAGTTCCAAACGAATAAATACAATTTCAAACGATACAATTCAGATTCAGTTTTTCAATGAAATTATTCAAGTTTAGCAATTCAAATTCAAATATAAATGATTCAAATTCAGTTTCTGTTGGCACATATTTCTGCCCATACATATTGTGCAATGACTTTCCAGCACGTATGTGTCCTTGACATAACCTCACAAAGACATGTAAGAAGGCAAACAAGTAAGCAGACACAAATTAAATCAAATCAAATTCAAATATAAATCATTCTGTCGTCACATATTTCAGCCCATAAATATGCATCAATTTTCTTTTTTTACTTGTGTGAATTTTGTCAGAAACACTACACATTTCACGTTGACATTCATTCAACATTAATTGAGCATCAGAAGCTAACTAGCTGCTAGGCTATATCTTGCTAAGCCTAGCGTTACTATGCTACCTGCTAGCATGATAATTAGTGGTTAACTGGGTGAATGCCAAAGCTATACACAAACATCTAAAGGTCATCATAAAGTTTAGCATTGTAGGGTAAGTGCTATTTTAAATAGTTAAACTTTTAACTTTATTAAAAAAGTCAGATATCGTTTATTTTGTGGGGGCTAATGCTAGCTTGTTAGCCTTGCTCGTTATTTAGACAGTTACAGAAATACTGTTGAATGTTCGTAGTTGGTTAGTTAGTTTTTTGTCATGTCTTCTTATAGACAGGCTATGGTCCTTTACAACTAAATACATATTGTATCAAAGTCAAACAATGCCACATTGTCATATTCTGATGAGTCACTGGTGAACTGTATCAATAAAGGTATAAAACAAAGAAGCAAGTCAGTTTGCTTTTGCTGAGAGATTAGACATGATTTACATAAACACAGATGCTGTATTATGATATTTGCCTTTTATCTACCATCACACTCAAAAGTATCTCTGCGGAAATCTACTGTTTGGACATATATTAACTTCCTGATTTTAAAGGGAAATGAGATACAAGTAGCCTATGTGTTCAATTTAGCAAAAAAATACCATTTGATGCATTACCTGTGAAGCATTCACAGTGAGTCCCAGTGCGATGTATCCCATGGAGTCTCCTCTGAGTTGGAAGGACATTGCAGAGCCGTTGGGTGCTACTGGGGTGCTGGAGATCACAGAAGCAAACAGACAGCTGGTGTCTCCACTTGGATCACAGTTGCCTGGTGTTCTCACACACAGTTTGGTGACTCCACAACCATTTTGAGAGATGTTCACCTGGTAGACACACACACACACACACACACACACACACACACACACACACACACACAAATTAGGCCCTAAATCATTCTTACAATGGACTGATTTGCCTTTAAAGCTGATATCTGAGATATATTTCCTGCACTGTTTGCCCTTTAGGCAGTGAGAGGTCATTAAAATCATTCAGGACTGATTTCTGCATTTTATTTGTTTTGATCTGTATCTGATCTGCAGGGCATTGTGTAAATGATCAACATTGGCTGCTCCAATTGGCAGGATGACTGAGTCATATGCCAGAAAGATTTGTTTGGAAAGGTTATGCATGTAAGTTTAGGAGTTAGCTGCTTCTTGGAAAAGAACCAAGAATATGCGTTACACTACAAACTGATCAACATTTCTCAATTAAAGCATGCAGAGAAGTCAAAACACAGGAAATGTGCCAGATTTCTTTTAAACTTCACTAAACAGACAGACATGTTAATGCAATGCAGACATGTTAATGCAATATTAACTAAGTATTATAGTTAATATTATTATAAATATTATAAACAGAATTGACCCCAACATTAACCTTTGTATAGGTTCATTTAAAAAAAAAAAATCCCTAAATGTCTAACTTATATATTAAATAGAAGGAATATAAAATAGCTAGTGAGGGGTTCTCGCTATAAATGCAAGCTTTGTATGCAACTTTTTAGTTTATTTTCTTAATTCTACAACTCAAATTTGGAATGGTGTCCTTAAACAAATGTCATAGATATCTGCATACTGCGAAGTAAAGGTCAATCCGGTATTGGGGGGGTTTACAGTACACTGAGAGGATTAAAGTGAAAGAAATCCAACCTGTGTATTACTGGAAAATGACAAGTTAGACGTTCCTTGGACACCCGATGCCACGTAAACCCCCACTGCAGCAACCAACAGGATCAAAACTCGTTCCATTCCTTACAGAAAGACAGTAAATTAACAAGACATAGAGAGTTAATATTATGGGTTGGATTTGAGAGCCTTTCTCAACCATATACTTGCAGTTTAGTAATTTGGAATTAATTTGGAATTTGGATAATTTGGAAATCTTAATGACTTCTAGAAATAATAAAATAAATTCTAAAATAATAATAAATCCTAACTTCAGAGATGTTATCAGATATATATACCTGATAACATCTCTGAAGTTAGAATTTATATGAACTAATTATTAATTCAAGCACCGTTTGATTCTTATGATTTCTTGATGATTTAATTCTGAGAAAACACATTTGGTTCAGTGAAAATATATAAAAACAGGATCTGTATTAATAGCTTACAATATACATTTGAATAAACAAATAAAGAAAAAAAAGGGAAAGAAAACCAGCTATATCACAAATTTGATATAACACCTAATAGATCAATTTTGAAAGTGAACTCTCTTAAATCATCACATTACAAGTCTCAAAAAAATCACAATAGTTTTTCATCTTTCAGCAATTATGCATACTATTACTTCTACTACTATTAATTCTTGCAATTGACCTAAATTAAACTACAATATAGTGAAAATGAATAATCATGAATCCAAATGAAATTTTCCTTGGAAACTTACTTGAGCTGTAAAAGTCAAATGTTGAGTTGCAGTTCCTTTGTTCAGTGGGTTGTGGTCCAGTGTGTGTGTGTGTATGATCCCTGCGGGGAATCCTTTAAATCAGCAAACATCAGCAGCCTCCTGCAGCGGGCGTGGCCTTCACCTGGCTGAATACCTGCATGGAAATTGTATAACCTGGAAAACCCAGCCATTTTGTTATGATGAGCATGATTTGACCTAACAAAGCACCTGTGACCTTGACCAGCTTACTTGATTCTTAAGTTTATCGGTGCCCAAGCGCCGACAGCAGCGAAGGCCCTATTGAAACTGAAGGAGTTCTTCCTTCTTTCTTTTTTTCTTTCTTTCTTCTGGCAAATGAATCGCCTTTTTGAGGGGCTTAACATAATCAAAAACTCACCAAAATTAGCAGTTGCATCAAGTCTGGTGAAAATGTACATATTTTAAGGGTTTCGGAAATAGGCACACAAAAATGGCTACACAATTTTTTAAATGTAGCCCCTGCAGTACGTTTAACGTAGATTCACGAAACTTGGTACACATACGTAGCATGTGAAGACGTACTAAAAAGCTTATTGGAGTTATACCTTTAACGCAACAGGAAGTCAGTTAAAGATGAAAATGTATTAAAAACAAAACCTTTTCGTCATAGGGCATGGCTGTGTCGGGGCAGCCATTTTCTGGGTTTCGTGTAACTTGAGTGTACATTGTCCAATTGGCTCGAAACTGTTCAGGATTCATAAGAGTCCAACCCAGAGGACATCTATGGACAAATATTTACTTAAAGTTATAGCTCCCCCGATGAAATTTTATTAAACGCTCAAGTTTGGGCGATGAACAAAGTTGTTGTAACTAGGGATGAGCGAGTACAGTATCTGTATCTGTTTACCACATGAATTATCTGTATCTGTATCTGTACTTGGACTGGGTAGGGCCTAATCCGGAAGTGGGCAGGATTTAACCCGGAAGTGGGTCGGGTTGTCTTGAAATGGGCGGGGCTTTAACCGGTATGTTATTTTAAGCATGCAATTGATATGGGTTGATCAGAAATTGTTATATTTATTGTTGATTAGAAAACTATTTCCATGACAGCATCAGCATTGAGCTTCAGATCAATGGTGTTGTCATGGTAACAAACAAACTATATACGGAACAGGTTTGCAACAATGAATACAACACATGCGGTTGCAATTATTAAGTAAAATGTAATGAACAAGAGTTTTCATACTCAATAATATAACTTTTTAAATTTTTTATGATCAGTGTGATCATTTTTATTTTTTGGTTCTTTTGTCATTTTTTTTATTTTTTATTTCCACACCAGGTATGTGTGAGTGTGTGTGTGTCTGTGGGTGTGTCTGTGAGTGAGTAAGAGATACACAGAGAGAGAGAGAAAGAAAGAGAGAGAGTGTAGGGGAGGGGCGCTGGGACTAGCCTATCACAGAATAGTGTAGGGGAGGGGCGCTGGGACTAGCCTATCACAGAATAGTGTAGGGGAGGGGCGCAGTGACTAGCCTATCACAGAACGCAGACACAGTCAATGAGGAGTTTTATTCAATCTGAGTACAAATATTGACTCGCATTACTCGTTTAATACTTGTACTCAAAAGTGCTTTATCCGTACCGGATTCTCGTTTCAGCCGAGTATCCGGCTCATCCCTAGTTGTAACGTTAATGTACGTTGTCATATCTGCAGCAAGTTTTTCACGATTGACAAGGGTCCAGGCCTGAAGACTTGGCCAAAATTGACATATGGTCATAGCGCCCCCCCGCTGGCAACAGGAAATCCGCCTTATATGACAAACATCATCCGATTTACATTAAACTTATAATTTGTGGTTTACATGTGATACTGAGCCGGCCCCTATACTTTAACCACGCCCATGTACACAGGTCACGCCCTTTTATGGCTTTGAACCGTTTAAAGTCCATGTTGCAGGTTTTATTTTGAAACAAATTTGTGCAATTTGCTTGTTGGTAATAAATATTTGAACTGTTATCCATTGTTATTGATGGTTTTGGATATCGCAAAACTGAATACAAAAAGTAGGCACTATTTTACAGTGTTTTTGCAATGATCCTTTTTTCACCCACAATGCATTGCATGACATCACGTAGGGGAGAAAACAGAGCAGCCTGCGTTGTATTTGCCACTGGTCTGGCCTAATATGGCTTCTAATCTTTTAATATTAACAGTCCATGGTCTTGACCGAGTCCAGGTGACTTTAATATGTTCATAATAATATTGGAGAGAAAGTGAAACACAGCTTAGATGGGGATATTGTTTGGCTTTTCACAAATTTAGACAGCTAGCTAACGCTACGCCGCCAGACGTTAGCGCAACAGTGTTAGCCTAGGCTGCTAGGTAAATATTACGACTGCCTTTGGTGTTTCCTATATTTGCCTCCATGTTGCCAACATAATACCTGTGGCGGTAGTGCACCTTTTGTACCATAATTTTATTGAAGGAAATAGTAAGCTTCGCTCGTTTGAGATGGGTGGGTTTTTGTTACGTTACACACAAAGCTAACTGGCTATAGTTAGCCTATACGTATGCTAGCGGATATAGCTAACGTTGCGTAGCCAGCCAGAAACTTCGGCTGTAGAGTTTCGGCGAGCTAACCACAACGGTGTTGTCGCCCACAATCAACCTGCAGTGATGTTTGAAATAGAGACACGCATATTGTTTCTTTTACCGAAGATCCTGGACATGATTCATCGAAAGCCTGGACGGTGTGGATGTTTCAACCTCACAGACAACGGACTCGGACAACTGCAGGATAGTTTTATGGCGTTCTCAGCTAATCATAATCTGTAAAATATTAATTTTGCTACAACCTGCTTCTTATGGATTTATTTTAAAATGATGTGCTTTGTTCTCAAATAAAAAGAACATACAGTACAGGCCAATGTGTTTCCTTTATTTTTATGACTATTTACAGCCCGATCCGGTTGGGGAGAGTTCTAGCCTGACCAGGCTCCTCTCTTTACCCTGTCTCTCCTAGTTATGCAGTAATAGTTTTAGACAGCTGGGGGACTTCCTTCCTTTGACACACTGGGCTCCTCTCTCTTCTATCTTTCTATCTTTCCATTTGTGTGCATCCATGTCCCGGAAACGCTTGTTACTAACCTAGCTCTGGGGAGTCATTCCCCGGAGTCCTTATGTTCTTTTTCCCCAGCATGTTTCCTTGGATCAGGGAGGCTCCAAAATCATGGTAGCAGCTGTCGCCATGGTCCCGCTACACGTCCTGCAATGCCATGTTCATCCTGCTACGTCCTGCTGTGCCTTGTAATGCCGCACAATGCCGTGCTATGCCATGAACTACTACAAAGAACTACTACAAACTATTATTTTTTGTGACTGTTATTGCCACTCTTCATTCTAACCCCAACCGGTCGTCAGACACCGCCTACCAAGAGCCTGGGTCTGTCCGAGGTTTCTGCCTAAAAGGGAGTTTTTCCTCGCCACTGTCGCACTCTGGAAGGAACTAATAGAACTGTTGGGTCCTTGTAAATTATGGAGTGTGGTCTATACCCACTCTATCTGTAAAGTGTCTCGAGATAACACTTGTTATGAATTGATACTATAAATAAAAATTGAATTTACATTCAGTATCACTGAAGGCATTAAAACTATGAATGAACACGTGGAATTATGTACTTAACAAAAAAAAGTGAAATAACTGAAAACATGTCTTATATTTGTTAGAATTTTCAAACTAACTTCGTGTTCTGTTGGATCTCTGAGGAAGGAGGCTTGGGGTCGAATTGAGAATTAAGAAAAGGTTTAATGCAACAGAATGATGAGGATGATGAGACAAAGACAAAGACAAACACAACATGATAACACTGCAACTGACAGCGGACTGGATCCACGCTTCCCCCTGACGGAGTCCTGAAAATACCTAAATCACATTCATTTATCCCCTGCACCTGGGGGCGGTTCCTTTCTTACCTGGTGCATTCAAATCCATTCTCATTGGCATAAACATGCCGCTAAACTCTGCCCCTTTGGGGGTCGTTTTGGTTTCAGAACAAAAAGGGTCTGTCGTGTAAATGTGGGCATCAATACAGCTAATCAACATTGGATTGTCTTAGCCTAGACTAAGACCCCAGGGGACAGGAGACAGTAGGCCCCCTCCTAGTGTTGTAGCAGGAAACTCCTTTCCATATGTTAAATGCCAGACTTGACCTGATCAACTAAAGAATGGTAAAGTAAATATAAACAATTAAAATACAGGTGCGTGCTGGCTTGGAGGGGACCATGATCCTGTCTGAAATGTCACAAACCGATTTAGGCATCGTCAGGTCTGCCGATCACGGGGCGAGCTGCTCGACCGGCGGCTCTAACACACTCACTCCCCTACAACACAAGCTCTCCGCCGCAGCTTCGCCACACACACAAGCACCTGCCAAACACAGCGACACGTTTTCACCGGAAGAGGTAAAAGCTTAGAAATAACACATGGGCTTTAAGGTAGAGTCTTGTGTGAGGTATCATTGAAATCAGCAGATAGTTCCTTTTTCATTGGTCATGGTTTTGACCACCCCCTATGCTTAAGCCACGCATCCTTTTATAACTTATGACCCATTTGATGTACACTATTGTGTGAGGTATCATTGAACTCAGCAGAGAGTTCAGTTTTCATTGGTCATGGTTTGGTCCGCCCCCTATGCTTTAGCCACGCCCCCTTTTACAACTAAAGAATTTAATGTAGAGTCTTGTTCCCTTTTCATTGGTGACCATTTGCAGCAAAAAGTTTGCGCAAATGCCCGGTCTCTGCCAGTAACCCTGGCGTGTATCAAAACAACAAAAAAGTGTGTAACCAAAAGTTGATCAAACAAATCAGAATACAAAAAGACAAAAGAAATAGACCATAAACACAGTTAGAGTGCAGCTACAGTCGGAAGTTGCCCCAAGTTCAATAGAAGAAACTGATAATGCTTTGCGAGCAGACTTTAAAATGAAGTAGAGAATGCAGAATTATGGTTTGAAGTATATTACAGTAGGTCTCTTCAACTAGTAAAGGATTAAAGTGGTTGTAGGTGCAGCGCACAGTTGTACATTTCTGTGGGTCGTTTCTTTCATTAAGTGGAACTTGTATGTATTGAAAAGAGAAATATGCCTGCTCTGCCCTAATAAAGAAATATTATGGATATCTTTGAGTGATTATTCCCGTTTGCAGCTTCATACAAATCTCAACAACCACAGAATGGATTCCATGGTTTACTTTAGCACATTGCATTAGTTTGTATAATGGAGTTCTGTAAAATATTGGTTTTATATGAGTTGCCTAGATTTTCAGAAGACAAGGCCCAGATATTCCACCTGGCATTTCATAATCAGCGCTGCAGCAGATAGCACACACCCAGATCACTGATCACACAGCAGAATTGATCGCCAAAACCGTGTAGATGGACATAAATTGTGTTCTTTTGCCAAATAATAATACAAATAATATGAAAAATTTGGGAACGCATATTAATTTGGGCTAAATAAATAAAGAAAAACAGCTATTTCAGGGTCGTTTTTTCCCTGGATCTGATTCATCTAATTTTTGGGGGAAATATTAAACCCAATTGTAACTCATGAGTCATGTCAGCAATGGTATTCTGCCAAGATGTTCCGCACACAACTAAAACCTGTCAGACCATAGCTGCAAAGTACATTGTGAAAACATCAAAACATCAGCATTGTTTTGACTTTTTTTAAACTCAACAATCCCTCCGTGTGACATCACTAGCGTAATGAAAATATTCATCAAATAAACATAACAATATTTTTTCTGAAACAGGACGGCATTCACAATGCTTCCTGTTTCTGAAACATCATGATAGACTGGCTGGGTTTGTTCTAGCGCAATCCTTAGCTCTTTTCTGGTGTGTGGTTGTTTCAGGGTTAGGTAGGGGATTCTGGTCCTTAGGTTTAATGTTGGCAGTCTCAAGAAGCCACCGCAGCAATAATCCGGTCACAGAAGTCAGCAGCAGGGATGTTGGTGTTCTCTGTCGGCGTCTGGTCACATGAGCCTGGGTTCCTTTTGGCACTCTACTGGGCTGTTGATCTTATGCACTGTGAACATGGATCCATGTGGGGCGTCCTTTACACTCCACTGCAGTGTTTGTGGTCAGCAGTACTTGGAATGAACCTGTCCAACCTGGACCTGGATTCCTTGGCCAGTCATTAGGCTGAATGTCACCGTCAGCAGGAGTCTGAGCTGCGATCACCTGCGAATGAAGAGCTTTGACAGACTGACATATTGCTTTGCAAAAGTCATATTAGTGTGGGGGAAAGGCTTTCTTTAACTGTCTATGGGAAAAGGGAGGAAATAGTTTTCCATTTCTCATGAGGAAGAAATCTTTCTTCCGATACCTGTTTTTTCCAAAGTAGTTAAGACAATAACAAAAGCAAAATAAATGATCCCAAAAATCATCAGTCCATTGACTCACATATATATATACACACACACACACATATATATATATACATACACACACATATATATACATACATACATACATACATACATACATACATACATACATAT